>SKCR01015947.1:0-20788 GCA_019454045.1 Zanthoxylum bungeanum
GGCAGATGCCTTTCTTGGAATTCTGCATCCCAAATCACACAAGGATCTTGTCAATATATGATGTCTGAGACATAGCTAACAGTCGTTTCTTACGATCCTGAAGTATCTGAATCCCAAGAACATAACTGACCTCTCCCAAATCTTTCATTTGAATTAGTTAGCTAGCCAGGTTTTCATGTCCGATAATACTTTACATCAATCCCAATGAGTAAAATATCATCGACGTATAAAATAAGAAAAACCATCTTCCCATCAATGACGCTATTGTATACACAAGGCTCATCGACATTCTGCTCAAAATCGTAAGACTTGATCGTGGTATCAAATCTTATATTCCAAGATCGAGATGTCTGCTTAAGTCCATAAACGGACCTTTGCAGCTTGTAATCTTTTTGCTCTTGACCATGGGCTATGACCCCTCTGGTTTACTATATAGATACTCACATCAAGATTCCCATTCAAGAATACAGTCTTGACGTCTATTTGCCAAATTTCATAGTCATAATATGCGATAATGGATAGAAGAGTGCGGATGGATTTGTGCATGGCTACTGGCGAGAAATTTTCCTCATAGTCAACTCACTCATTCTGGGTATAACCATTGTCCACTAGCCTAGCCTTGAAGGTCTGTAACCTCCCATCTGCTCCCCTTTTCCTCTTGTATATCCACTTGTAACCTATGGGTTTCACCCCATCAGGTTGGTCTACAAGTTCCCAGACAAAGTTGGAGTACATGGACTCCATCTCTAGGTTCATGGCTTTGAGCTATACCTCTTTGTCAGAATCATCCATTATACTACGATAGGTCAATAGATCATCTATACCATCACTGGATGCGACAACTTGTGCCTCTCCAACCCCAAGGTAGCGATCAGGTTGTCGTACAACCCTCTCACTGCGTCTAGGTGGTAGATCATTCTGACGAACTTGCATCTGATGCTCAGATGTTGAAGGTGCTATGTATTTGTCAACTGTTATTGACGATGGTGTGTTGGTCAAACCAACAAGTAACTCCCCATGTAACACTTAACTTCGAGGCTTGAACTCCCTCATATAGTCATTCTCTAGAAACGTAGCATTTTTCGATACAAACATTTTGTTATCTTTAGGACTATAGAAGAATCCACTCCTAGTCTTATTAGGATAGCCTACAAATAGGCACACCTGAGAAAGTGGCTCCAAATTTGTAGTCTTATTCTTCAGCATATCATAAACTAGTTTTACGACCAATACATAACTCTAAGAAAGTCTTAGGAACAGACTTAGATGGAACTACATTAAGGATATGCATTGCAGTTTACAGTGCATATCCCCAAAATGAACTAGGTAGTGAGCTATAACTAAACATAGATCTCATCATGTCCAGTAGGGTCCAATTTCTCCTTTCAACAACACCATTTTTCTATGGTGTTCCAGGTGTTGTGAGCTGGGATATTATCCCATGCTCAACTAAGAATTCCTCGAAATCTTTGTCAAGGTATTCTCCTCCACGATATAATCGTAGAGTTTTGATTTTTTTACCTAACTGGTTCTCAACCTCAGCACGATACTCTTTGAACTCTTCAAAAGTATCTGACTTATGCTGCATTAGGTAAACATACCCATATCTAGAATAATCGTCAATGAATGTGACGAAGTATTCATAACCACCTCGGGCTCTTACATTCATCGGTCCGCAAATATCCGAATGTATTATCTCAAGTGGTTGACTGGCTCTTATACCTTTTCCAGTAAAAGGTCTCTTGATATTTTTTCCTTCTAAATAGGATTCGCAGACTGGTAAAGTTCCGAGCTTTAACTGGTTTAAGGCTTCATTCTTTATCAATCTGTCTATCCGGTCAAGGTTGATATGATCACGTCTAAGATGCGACAGATATGTGTCATCGTGAGAAATCTTTTGCCATTTAGTTCTAGGTTTCTCAACCTTAAACATTTCAGCATTGAAAGTAGTGACCTATGTGATAACGGTCTTAACACATACAAGTTATTTTCTGAGTTTCTTGTTCATATGGTTAATCCATTTCTACCAATAATAACTAATTGCTCTTAAAAGAACTGAATAACAATCATCCAAAAGTTTAGAAATAGAAATCAAATTCCTGCGAAAACCATGAATGAATAACACATTCTTCAAATTTAAATAACTATTATTTGTAAAATTTAAACTGGAAACTCCCACTGCTCTTGCTGAAATGACATCCCATGTCCCGACCCTCATGGTGTAGTCACCTTCAGCAAGGTCCATCCATGAGTCAAGTAGCTGCAAAGAAGAAAAAACATGGTCAGTGGCTCAAGAATCAACAATCCAGGCGGATTTATCATACGCCACTAATAGAGATTCGATAACGAGTAAATCATATTTACATGTATCATTTTTCTCCTTCAGCTTAGCAAGGTATTTAGGACAATACCTTTTCCAATGCTCGTTCTTGTTGCAGTGTAAACACTTTCCCTTGGGCTTGGCATCGTTGGAGTCTTTCTTGTTATTCTTCTTCATGGGCTTAGCCTTAGCCTTCCCAGTGCTATTCTTCTTCATCTTTGCAGATTTAGAAGACTCTGCAACATTTGCCTCAGCACTGGACTTACGAGACCCACAAGCATGGACTCGTAGTGAGTGATCTCATTAAGCAGGTGGATCAAAGTAAAAGTCAACTTGTTCATAATATAGTTGCTTTTAAACTACAGGAAACTCTTCGGAAGAGTTTCCATAATCATGGTCACCTGGCTACGCTCGTCAATACGAGCTCCATGGGTTTCATCAATGTTGAGATATGTCATCATCGACAAGATGTGCTCTCTCTCATCCTTCATCCTAACAGTCATCACTGAGACCATGGCCTCATGACGTTGACGTCCCGAAGGCTGCCCGAACATGCCCTGTAATGACTCCATCATCTGAGATGCTAAAGCCCTAGGTTCATGCTTTGCAATAAGAACCTCAGATATCCCTGCTAGCAAGTAGCAGCGAACTTTCTCATTAGCTGCGACCCATTTCTGGTAGGTATAGCACACAGCTTGGCCAGTATTCCTGGTCGGCCCGAGAGGACACTCCTCCGTCAGGACAAACTTTTGGTCTTCACAGTCTAGGATAGCGTTCACTATTGTAAGTTTAAGGTTTCTATTTATAAAATATCTAATATTTTAATTTAGCTAGTGTGAATAATTTTATGGCGGTTAAATCATAACTCTTATTTACACTAGTACACTATTAGTGACCTATCCAATTTTAACTCTTAAAATTTATATCACTAATTACCATTAGTCTCTCCTAATTATATTACTCAATTAAACTAATTTAATTAGAGTGGTATTAATGACCTATTATTTTTTAACCTCTTAAAATACTAGAACACTAATAGGTTTAAAATTTTAGAATCCTAAAATGGTCAAGATTTATATTAAACTATTTAATTAATCTTAGTGCTTTATAAAATCCAATGGTATGCGGAATTGTATCCGAGTGCAGACCATATTACCGTCCATTTGGATTCGGCTATGGAATTTATGTCCGGGTTTCCATCCTATATACCAATGGAATTTATTATGCACTTATTAAGCCCAATATATTAGAATTCAAATTTTAAACCTTAAAACCAATTAATCCAATTAATTATTTTTCCATGCATATCATATTATAATTTAAACATTTTAAATCACATAAAATCATATTTCATGTCTAAAATGATAATGCATCTAAAACATGTTATGGCATGTGAAATGCAAGAGTAGGCACCATAAGCTATATGACATGTTATTCGAACAATTCGAATTAAATATACATATAACATAAGAAAATATTTTACATTGACCGGGCTCTTATTTTTCCCTATACTAATCTAATTAGTGAAAAAAATACCCAAGGCATCCCTTGGTCTTCAAATCACGCTCCAATGTGATGTTGGCTCCTTTTGCGACTTCGGTGCTCTAAATTACAACAATTGAAATTTTATATTGGAAAATAAAATTACAACAAATGTAAACAATGGCCTTATGGCCTTACATCCCAAAAACAAAACCAACATGAAAATAAGAGTCGAAAAATTTACGTCGAATGCAAAATCCATTCATCATATGAAAAACAATAATCATTCATCATATGAATATTATTTTGTGCCTACTCATCTAAACATGCAAATCAATATTTATAACTCATATAAACATATTAGGAACATTAACTTTAAATGAAAAATAGAAGGGTTAAGAACATTTTTGAACCTTGCTCTCGATGCCAATTGTAGGAAACGTTTTCCTTGCGCAGCGGAAACGGTTTAGGCACACAGATCGGACTTGAAAAGAATTTTGCCCTTCCCTTGAACTGGACTAATATTACTGCCACCACCACTGAAATTTTGCTTCAGTTTTAGACAAAATTCCAGCCCCGAAACTGTTGGACAATTATGACCCATAGCATCCCTATTTGTAAAAGACATGGTGTTTTTTTGTACAAATTAACTATGTGACAAAGGAAATTGCTCTTTTATCATTTTGTAAATGGATTACTTGGATATATAAATGATAAAAGTCCTTATGATTAGTTCCGGATTAATAAGATATGAGACAGTATTAATCCACGAACGGTTTAATCATTAAACATCCATAGTCGTAGTATTATCGAGACTATACATCGATAATGCGGAATAGACTAGTATTAAACTTGTGCGTGTTATGGAAGCTTAACATCATAGTTCTCATATATTTAAGTATTGGATACTTATGCAAGTGTGATAGGAGGTTTTGTTAGCCGTTGGACCGGGAACAGCTTCGCTCTGGATAGACCCCTCGGAATCTTATTAGTAGTATGACTATATGTCTATGGGAATCCGAATCAGGGTAGGTGTATGTGGTTTTAACCTGAGACTTGCATTGCTAATACTTGCGACAATCAGTACTTTTTGGTTTTGGTCATCCGGAGCTTTAACAGGTTTTGTGTACGCCTCTTCTGGGTTTATTGAGAATCGTAGTGTATTGGGTGTGATGTCAAGATGGAAGTATCACTTCACTCATATGGAGATGATGATCACGCAGGATACAGAACTAGTACTCTTAAATGCTGTAGCTATCCGGATAGTATGACTAGGTCATGATTATCCGATTACAGAGACTAGTTACTAGTGATCCGATATATGATTCGTACGGGGCAGACATAATTCCAGCCCTAGGCCTAGAATGTGACATCTGATACTGGATCGTATTACACAATAATTTGTATACTACGCTTGATACAGATTATATATTCCTCGTTGAATATTTCTAGAGAATTGGGTAGGCACGGTGCTTTGCTAGAAGCCAATCATGTCTTGTAAATCGGTAAGAACATGGTACGAGGTGCGCACGTGTTCGGATAGTCCGATGACCGTATTTACTGCCAACATATCCAGGGATCTCTTGGGTCGCTTCCCAAAGATTCACCAATGACATTTGACTTGAACAGAATTAATCTGGGATTAATTATGAGAGAGAAAATTAATCTTGGATTAATTACGACAATAAATTATCTGGGATTAAATTCGTCTAGAAGAGAGAACGTGATTATTTTGGAATTAATTGGCAAAGTAAATTTAATAGTTAAATTGGATTTTACTATTTAATTTATTTATTGGGCTAAAATAATATATTGGATATATTAATTGAAATTGGATTTCAATGTGGAATTAAAATTGGATTTTAATTCGAGCGAACGAATTAATTTAGAATTAATTCGTAAGCGATTTTTGTAATAATTTTGCGAGGCATAATTATTTAATTAAATTGGATTTAATTATTTAGCGATGGAAAATTCATTTAGTCGAATTAAACGAACCGGGCCCAAAGTGTGTTGTGTTAGCCAACTTAAATTTGAAATTTAATTGGGTGGGACCCACAACTTACATCAATTGTTTGACAAGTTGATATGAGTAGTTGGCATCATTTAAAAGGCATCTTTTTGTCAACTCACAACACAACATTTTAAACAAGTTTTGGAAACTAAAAAAATCACTATTCATCTCCTTCCTCTCTCCTTGTGGCCGATTCTTCCTTCTCTTCTCCTTGAATTTTTGTTGCAAAAATTCACCATTGCTAGCATATTGAGAGCTAAATAAAGGTGATAGGGAAACTCATCCAAAAGTTTGGAACTAAACAACAAAGCTTGGAGCTTCTACATCCAAAGGAATTTTTGAAATCTCCAAACCGCTCAATGTAAGTATTTCGCAACTTACTCGTTAAATTCACACTACAAATCACGTTTAGAGATCTAATGGCATGTGTAGAACACTTACAATGGTATCAGAAAGCCATATCTAAGCATGATTTGAATCTAGGGTTTATGGACTTTATTTGGGGATTTTATGATTGGAGTATGAAAATTCGAAATTGGTTGTTTGGTTATGGTTGGATGATGATAACTTGGAGTTATGTACAATTGGATTGTTAAAAATTGATTGGATTAATTTTTCCCCAAATCCATCCCTTGGCCGAATGCATGTACCCTAGATTAAGCTCATGGTAATTTTTATTTTGACAATTGGATATGTTAAAAGCATGAAATGAATATTAATGTTTGATTTAATTGGATTGAAATCAAATTGGATGTTATTTCATGTAATTGCCGTGAGTTTGAAGCATGTTGAATGAGTTGATTTTGCTTCAATTTGTGTTGGACATGAATTGGAATATTTAAGCATGATTAATTGGATTAATCAGTGTTTTGGAAACATTAGATTAATTGATTAATTTTGTTAATTACACTTTAATTGAACTAATATGATTTTGGAATATTATGTTAATTTAATATTGTTGTTGTAGGCACTGCATTTTTGCATATAAGTCCCGATGATGAGCCTCGTACGGAGGCACTACTCTTTAAGTTGTGGAAGTCGCAGGAAACAGACGTCAGAAGGGAAAAGTCAGAAATTGACACCTTGTTGGATTTAATTCGTTTGCTTAGCTTCGGGTTTGCTCGTTAAGCCTCTGTTTTAAACTTATCCTTAGCCCAAAACCCCCGCAAGTCACACACCAAGCCCATACATCACCAAACCACACACCAAGCCCACCAAAACAAACCAAATACACACCCAAAGCCTCTAACCACATGCCCACCTCCTTCCAAAATAACAAAATCACACATTAAACACATGCTAAAATCAAGACAAATCACCTTCCTAAATTAAAGAAATCAAATCAAATCAAATCAAATCATATTCCTAATTAAAAGAGATCAAATCAAATCAACCCAAATCACATCCCTAATTAAATAAATTTTTCCTTATAGCACAAAAATTAAATATCCCCATAATTACACAATATTCTTTCCCTATTCACATAAGGTAAACCCCAACCCTTGCCTATAAAAAGAAGCCTAAACCAAACCTTAGAGGCCCTGACTCATGCTCACGAAAACACAAAGAAAATAACCTAAAGCATTCATGCCTAAAGCATCCCAAAAATTCCCCTATATTGCCGTGAAAAACCCACAAAATTTCCCTCACATTGCCGCAAATCAACCACACCCAGCAACTCCATTCACGCCTAAAACCTCATGAATTCCCCTCCATTGCCGCAACCAACAAGCCTTAAATTCCCTCCATTGTCGTAACAAACAACCTAAAACCAGCCTTCACATTGCCGCATCACAACCCTTAAAACACCCTCTGACCTGTACCCATATCACCAAAAAAATACCTCCATGACCTGCACCCAAATCACCAAAACTGCATCCCAAACTACTCTTGCAATTACCACAAAATATAGCCTGAAACAGCCCCTGCAATTATCGCAAATACTTCCTTAAAACAGCCCTTGAACTGCACCCTGAAACTACCAAAAATCAGCCCAGAAACTGCCCAAATAACCGCACAAACAGCAGCCCCAAAAAAGTCCCCAATTACCGCAAAAACAGTGACAAAAAAAAATAGCAAAACAAAGGAAACATCGACCCAAAACAGCGAAGCGATGAAGGAAAACAGAAAGCCAGTAAATCCAAAAAGTTACGGAGTATCAACCCTTCCGACAACCGTGTAACGCACTTCCAAGAGACGAATTAAGAGGTTAGACCTGAGGGCACCTTTTTTATTTATTCCTGCACTATCTTTCCGTTAGTTATTATTATTTCTTCTCATGCGTATTATTGTTTCATGTAAGTTGTGGCCATGGGATGAATGAAATATGTGTTATCTCTTGGGGTATATCGGATGGAAACCTGGACGTAAATTCTGTAGCCGAATCCGAATGGACGGTAGTGTGGTCTGCACTCGGGATACAATGCCACATACCACTTGAGAGACGCACATATTTTGTGTCATCCGATCTTATGTTTATTTGTTGTTTGTTAGAAATAATATGTTACTTTTATGCATGATTAGGTTGTTTAGTACGTTATTTTTATGCATGATTTAGTTGATTGTTTCCAAGCGTGATTTATTTATTTCTTTTGCATTAGGAACTTGATTATGTCTCTTCTATGTTTATCTTTAGATTATTTTTTATTTACATTGCCATGCTTAGCGATTTAATGTATGCATGAGATTGTGTGCTTGTCGTTATTCCGACTTACTTTTATGCAAGCAAACTTAGATATACGTCGCATGCAAACTTAGATATAGGTCGTATGCAAACTTAGATGTAGGTTGCTGTGTATACTCGGTTAAATTATTTCACAAATCTTTTCCTTACAAGTGGCATAAGTAATGGACCATTCTGAACCCAACGGTTTGAGGTCTTCCCTTGCGAGGGGTGAGTGCGGCCTTAAATCATTTTCCCAGTTCACACTGGGTGGCGACTCCATTTTATTTCTCCGGTTTAGTTCCCCCATGGGCTATTCCGTACTCCCAACTAGGCCACGAGCTAGAACAGCGTCATCAAGTTCTGTGTCCTACAGTCTGGCGACGCCACTGGGGATAGAGAATCGGCCCCGAAATAATGTCTTGTAATGTTTGTGATTTGTGCTTTAGTTAACCGTGTCTACCATGGGTTGAAGGGGTTTAATCAAAGGCATTGTTAGAGCTAAGTAATGGTTTGGTGTCTTTCTTCATTCACTACCTTTCTATAAGGAAAAGCTGTGAAGGCACCTAGATAATCGTTTACTCGAAGCTTAATGTGATGGACTAATTTGGAGGACTTGTTGTTTATTCCTTTCACCAAGGCGATAAGAGCCTAAGAGGCTTGGGTATTTAAAAGAGTTCGCTCCACCCTCCCTCTAGGGAATCATCAATAGGAAATCCATTTGACAGTCAGTCACGTATTATAACTCGTTGGCACGTACCGTAAGGTATAAAAAAGGTGCGCTCACTTGGTCGCTCGAACCTTGAGTGGGGAGTCCTAGTTGTGGGCAATCCTTCACCGGCGAGAGCCTTTGTCTACACTCCCATGAGCCCACATTAGAACCGTAGTTGTATAATTAATAGAAATTATCTCTTTAATGCTTGCATTTAGGACCATCGTTATTTGGATTCAGTCGGACCTTTTGTCATGAGGTATGGCTTGTTGGGCCATTTCAACTGGGACGAGTCCGTGCTTTATGGAAATTGGGCCAAGAGCTTCTAAAATGCCGATGGGCCACTTTATGTTTAGGCCCCTTATTATTTGAAGTTGTTTAGCTATGTTATCGCAAAGGTGTAAACCTGTTGGGCCTTTTCATCTAGGACAAGTTTGCACCGCGCAATAGTATGATGGAATGCCTTAAAATGATAATGGGCCGACTTATACATCGCACACATACATGCTGACTAAGAGTTTTAAAAGACATCATAGATATATGTTGGGTTAGGGAATATGGAAGACTCATCAAAAAGCCGTTAGCGAACATGAGCGAATCAGTTAACGAGGGATCTCGTATGGTTGTGCCCCACGCTGCGGGAGGCTCTGAGAATGAGAGGCGTGAGGGCCTCCGAGCGGGTTGAATGATGATGCCTCCGTCTTTGATGATGACATGGCTGAGTATGCCGCATGAAGGGTAGCCGGGTCTCAGGCCGAATTGTAGAAACTCCGCGATCAGATGGAATCAGTTACCCGCAAGCTGAAGGGTAAGCATTAGGACTTGTTGGACTATGAGGTGATGAATTTTGAGGAGCAGCTGCTAGCTCAGTTCAAAATGCCTGACATAGCCAAATTCAACGGTAATCGGGATCTGAGGGTCCATCTCTGACAATATGTTTCAGTGATGAGTTCAAGTGGGCCTGTCGCAGCGTCAGGTTCAGAAGATGTTCAAGATGTCGCTTGAGGGGGCACCCGTAGTGTGGTACCATGTCCTTGAAATGAAGGTTAAGGAAGATTGGAGGGAACTAGCAGAAGCCTTTCTGAAACAGTAAGTCACGGATTTGGAGATCGACTTGTCACTTCACGACTTGGAGAATACAATCAGAAGCCAGAGGAGAGCTTCAAGGATTACGTGGATCGCTGGAGGAGCCAGCTTCTGAAAATTCAGACTCGGCCTTCAGAGAAGGACCAGATCAAAATGAACATCAAGGGCACCAAGCCCTCCATTTATGGCAAGCTAAGGAGAATGACTTCGATGATTGCTGATTTTCGACAGTTGAGGGAGACTATCATGGACATTGAGGAAGAAGAGCTGAGAATATGAAGTTCTATGGCATGAACAGGAGGACTGTCGGAGGACCATCAGGTGGCAAGCCTGTTTCTGCTGAGGTTACTGCCATCAAGAACCGGCATTTATCTAACCTGGGCAGACCTTTGTCCAAGGTGCTTGAGAAGTTGGCAATGCAAGGACTCCTAAAACCCTTGGAGGCTAAACCGCTTCCAAATCCTCCCCCACCACACCTCAACATGAACCGTTATTGTCACTTCCACCAGTAAAACGGCCATGACATCGACAGCTGTGCCCGCCTCAGACAAACAATACAGGACCTCATAGACTCCCATAAAATACCCGACCCTGAAAAAGAACAGCCCAACATATATTGTAACCCCCTACCTAACTATCACTCTGTGCCACCCCCTACCTACATGATTAGCTCTGGCCTACCTGAAAACTTTGTCCTTCAAACCTTTGACTGTCAAGCCTTTTGCCTGGGGATTTGGGATAGCAACAGTGACGATGAAATGGAGCAGAGGAAGAATTAATGGGAGAACTTCTCGAGCAGTGATGAAGAGGAGGTGAAGGGGATGATCCTTAGTGGGCGTTTTTATAGTGATAATGCAGAAAAGGGCAAGGAAGTGTTGGCAGAAGGTAGAGAAGTAGCCGAGAATGTGGATAATGCTGAAGGAGATGTAGTGCTGCATCAGTTGAAGAAGACACGAGCACATCTAAGTATTTGGGAGTTGTTGTGTGTATCGCAGGAGCACAGGCGTGCCATGGTTGAGGCCTTGAGCAAGATAAGAGAACCAGAAGATGCCAATCCTACGATGTTTGTAGGATCGGTGCAGAAAGAAGCTTCACAGGTGATAACCTTTTCTGAGAAGGAACTCCCGGTAGAGGGAAGGAATCATAGTAGGCCTTTATTCATAAGAGCTGAAGTGAGGGGTAAGAAGATGTCTTGTGTAATGGTGGATGATGGCTCATCTATCAATGTGTATCCTTTGAAGATCTTGTCAAGGCTGGGTATGAAGACGACAGATCTGAGTCCCTCCAATATCACTATTAAGGCTTATAATGATAGCAAGCGAGGAGTTGAGGGTACTTTTGCCGCAGTGGTCAAAGTGGGCCCAATAGTTTACGAGGTTGAGTTCACAGTACTGTATATCCCGTCCACTTTTGTTTTGTTATTGGGAAGGCCATGGTTTCATAAGCTTGGGGGCGTACCCTCCACTCTGCATCAGGTCATCAAGTTTCCATACGGGGAAGAGATTGTCACTATCAGAGCTGAAGGAGCCAATGTTGTAGCCGCCTTGGAAATACAACCTTTCAGGAGGTTCCAAGTGTCAGCAACCTTTGAGGAGTGGGTAGATCCTAAGGTAGCTAGGATCATGGAGAAGATGAAGTTTGAACCAGACACAGGCTCAGGTGTTGGAGGAGCATTGCCCGACTTCAAGGGACAGACCACCAGAAGAGGCTTGGGATACAAGTCCGATGAGGAGAAGTCGAAGGCTAAAAAGAAAGGATTGAAGCTGAAGGAATGTTTTGTGAAAGCCACGAGGTATCAAGGAGAGCCTGAACCAGTGGAAGTCAACGGGGTCATGGTGCCCGGATTTGAGATTTTTTAGGATGTGCTGGGTGAGAAACCACCGGCATCAGAAGTGGCAAAAAAGGAAGAAGAAAAGTGGGAAGAAGAACTAATGAAGCTAGAGAGCCTGACCCTCGAGGAGAATAAGGAGACTGATAAAACCCCGACTTCGAAGGATGAAGTGTCTGTAGATGAGGTAGACATTTATCTTCCTGATTTATTTGAGTGTACTCATGCGTTTGCTAGTAATAAAGACAATCATTTTGCTTAGTTGTCTAAGTCTCTTCCTTTCAACTTGTATGACTTGAGTATATTTGATATCAACTCAACCAAAACGAATGCGTTTAACCTTGGTACGCCTGAGAACCCCAAGGAGATTCTAATTACAAGTGAGGTTACCTTTGATGAGCGGAAGAAATTAGAAGAGATATTAGTCAAATATGCTAAAGTATTTGCTTGGTCCTACGAGGACATGCATGGAGTAGACAGAAACATCACCCAGCATGCAATACCGACTTATCCAAACATGAGGCCGGTAAAGCAGAAGCTCCGAAGAATGAGACCTGAGTGGGCCGAGAAGGTCAGAGAAGAAGTCAAGAAACAAATAGATGTAGGATTTCTGGAAGTGGTGAAATATCCCGAGTGGTTGGCAAATATTGTGCCAGTGCCGAAGAATGATAGAAAGGTCAGAATGTGCGTAGATTACAGAGACCTCAACAAAGCTTGCCCGAAGGATGATTTTCCTTTACCCCATATAAACGTATTGGTTGATAGTGCGGCTTTATCTGCCATGTACTCATTCGCGGATGGGTTCTCAGGATATAATCAGTTTCTTATGGCTGAAGAAGACAAGCATAAGACTGCCTTTGTTACTGAATGGGGCACATATTGCTACAAAGTGATGTCGTTTGGGCTCATGAATGTAGGAGCCACTTACCAGCGGATGGCCACTACATTATTCCATGACTTGATGCATAAATAATTGATGTATATGTGGATGACATTATGGTGAAGTCAGGGACGAGAAGCGGACACATAGAAGCACTTGAGAAGTTCCTTCAAAGTGTTGACAAATAAAACTTGCGGTTAAACCCCAAGAAGTGTGTGTTCGGTGTAACGTCAGGAAAGCTGTTAGGCTACACAGTGGGAATGGGAGGAATAGAAGTGGACCTTGAAAAGATCAAGGCGATCACCGAAATGCCAGTGCCGAAGACAGAGAAAGAAGTCAGAGCATTCCTTGGGAAAAATTCAGTACATCAGTCGATTCATCGCCAAGTTGACATCAGTATGTGAACCTATCTTCAAATTGTTGAGGAAAGACCAGCCAGTGAAATGGAATGAGCAATGCCAAGAAGCTTTCGACAAAATCAGGGAATATTTGGTGAAACCTCCTGTCTTGAAACCTCCAAGACTGGGCAAACCCTAGGTACTATATTTGGCTTTTGAACCCGAAGCGCTGGGGGTGATGATGGTACAAGCATATGAGACCAGGGTAGAGTATACAGTCTACTACCTCAGTAAGAAGATTCTTTCGTACGAAGCCCGTTATAAGGAAGTAGAGAAGATCTGTTTGGCAGTAGTATGGGCATCCAGAAAATTACGTCATTACTTCCAATCGTACAAAATCCAAGTAATAGCAAAGAAGAATCCTTTGAAGTATCTGCATTCGGTGCCTTTGCTAGTATGGAAGTTAGGCAGGTGGTTGGTATTGCTGACAGAGTTTGATGTTGAGTATCTCACTTCTAAAGTAATCAAAGGGTGAGCTGTAGCGGAGTTCTTAGCATTACAACCTATAGAAGGAGATCAATATGAGTTTGAATTCCCAGACGATGAGATCCAGGCAATAACGGTCCAAGGATGGAAGATGTACTTCGACGGAGCAGTGAACTGCAAAGGAGCCGGAATTGGAATCATAATAGTAACCCCCGAGGGAAAAACCTTGCCCATGGCCAAGAGGTTGACGTTTGGAGTAACCAACAACATGGCTGAGTATAAAGTATGTGCCTTCGGATTGACAACATTGATAGCCCTGAAAGCTAAGAACGTGGAAGTTTACGGAGACTCGATATTGGTAGTCCGACAAATGTAAGGAGAATGGGAATTAAAGGAAGAACAGTTGAAACCCTACTTATTCTACCTCATAAATCTGACACAGGCTATCCCTGACTACAAATTCTAGCACTTGCCATGAGAAGAGAATCATATGGCAGACGCATTGGCAACACTAGCGGCAACTTGGGAAAATCTGGAGAATTTGGTGATGAGACCGCTGGTGTTGACAATGGCAAGCAGACCTGTTTACGAGACAGAAAAGATATTGGAAGTAGAAGTCGATGATGGGAAACCTTGGTACTACGACATTCAGAGATACCTGGAACATGGAGAATTCCCAGAAGAAGCGAGCAGAAAAGACAGGTTAGCCATTCAGAAGTTAGATTCTCAGTATGTGAGTTTGAAATGAGAACTATACAAGAGACAAGCAAACGGCATCCAGTTGAAATATTTGAGAAAAGAAGAGGCTCAGAAGGTAATGGAAGAGGTACATGCTGGAGTGTGTTGATCGCACATGAATGGATTGAACTTATCTCGCAAGATAGTAAGGCAAGGTTTCTACTGGTCGACCATTGAAGCTGGCTGTGCGAAGCTGGTAAAGCATTATCACAACTACCAAGCACATGGTAACTTGAATCATTTGCAGCACACAGAGTTGCACGGGCTGTCAGATCCGTGGCCTTTCTCAGCATGGGGAATTGACATGATTGGGGAAATTCGACCACACACGTCAAATAGACATCGCTTCATAGTAGTGGCAGTAGACAACTTTTCAAAATGGGTGGAAGCCGAGTCATTCCGTAATGTTACAGCAAAGCAGATGGTGAAGTTCATAGCCCGAAATCTCATATGACGATATGGAATGCCATATCACGTGGTAACAGACAACGGAGTTTAGTTTCAAGGAGAAACGAGAGCAATGCTACAGAATTATGGGATAGGGCATCACAAGTCATCACCGTACAGGCCGCAGGAAAATGGGGCAGTCGAAGCAACCAATAAGACAATAAAGAGGATGCTAGCCAAGATGACAGAAAACTATAGAGATTGGGCTGACAAGCTACCGTACACCCTATGGGGATACAAAACTTCTGTGAGAACAGCAACGGGAGCCACGCCTTAATCTTTGGTCTACATAATAGAAGCAGTACTACCAGTGGAAGTTGAGATACAGTCCATGCAGGTATTAGCAGAAGCAGAGTTACCTGAACAAGAATGGGCATCGCAGAGATTTGAACAGTTAGCATTACTGGATGAAAAGAGAATAAAGTCTTTATGTCATATGCAGTTATACCAGAAGAGGTTGGCTCGAGCATTCAACAAGAGGGTGCATCCTACTAAGATCAGAAAGGGTGATCTGGTGCTTAAGCAGTCAAAGCCGTCGATGATAGACCCGAGAGGAAAGTTCAGACCCAATTAGGAAGGACCCTACATAGTCCAGAAAGTAATGGGAAATGGGGCAGTGAGACTGTCAGACTTGGAAGGGAACGAGTTCACCGAGCCGATCAACGTGGATAGATTGAAGCAGTATTTTGCCTGAGGAAAAGAGGACTGAGCAGTCACCGGCAGAAAACCTAACCCAACGGAATAGGAAATTCATTCATGCATGCAAGCATACACATAACGTATCTGTATTCTTTTTGTGTTTTGTTTTGTTTTGTATTCACAGGTTTCAACGAAGAAAAAGAGAAAGCGACAAATGCAAGCCAACCAAAAATAGCAACGTTACAGTGTCAGCAGTTTTCAGGAATGAATCACAGGGTTGATGCCCGCATTAGTATCAGTTTTGGGGAAGGAACCCTAGGGTTGAGGCCCATATCAGTATTAGTTTCGGGGATGACCCAGGGTTGAGGCCCACACCAGTATCAGTTTCAGGAAGGAATCCCAGGGGGCGAAGCCCACATTATCAGCTGTCAAAATGAAGAATTCCAGTGGAGTGAGTGAAAAAAAAAGTCATTGATGGTTAGGCATATGTCCGGTGATGAAGTTTTTTACTGTAGGGTGAAACCTTAGAAATGATGAGTGCGAGATGCGCTCACATTCGACATTCTGAGTGGTTGATCTCAGCTAGACTCGAGAGCACTTGATTACGGGATCTTAGTAGTAGAAGCCTGAGTAGTCAGCGAAATGACTAGTTGAAGAGATGGCGGATCAGTGAATGATCGTTTACCTAGATGTCCATCCTGGTTTACTTATACTACGATATGTGATATGGTTGGAAACAAAGAAAAAAGTCTCTGAAAAGAAAAAGAAAAAATAGACCACCTATAAACAATAAGCGTGAAGCTACCCATGGGCGAGTATTAGGACCACCATGAGGAGAAATGCTACCTTAAGAGTAGGTGTGTCGAAAGAAAGAAAAAGTGAAATAACGAAAAAAAAATAAGAAAAAAAAATAAGTTCAAAATGAAAGAAAAAAAAAGAAGAGAATACCATATCATGTTGAGCACGAGGAAGTAATCACAGAGTGTGATCAAGAAATCTCGTTAGTTAGACCCACTGATCCAATTCTGGCGAGACAAAATCATCGAGTTGGCTTACTTAGAGATTAAGCTGTGAAAGAACCTTGGCACACACACACTGGGAGTCTAGTTCAGATCATTTGCTGAGACGATCGGATTTGAGTGTATGAAGTTTAAAGGTTCTCTGGTTTCGACATGAAGCATCCTTTGAGGACGAAAATATGTTTATTTATCGGAATTATCTCGTGAGAAGTAGTATTTATGAAAGCAGCAAAAGAACAGAAAGATGGATCAAGTCTGGGGCGACTAGCCCACCATTTTCTCATACAGCCCGCGTTTCGGGGATGAACCCACATCAGCCATCAGTTTTGGGGATGAGTCTCAGGGTCTAGGCCCACATCAGTATCAGTTTGGGGATGTGTCCCAGAGTCGAGGCCCACATTGTCAGCGGTATTGGGATGTGTCCCAGGGTCGAGGCTCATATTGTCAGCAATTTTGGGATGCATCCCAAGGTCGAGGCCTACATTGTCATCGGTATTGGGATGCGTCCCAGGGTCGAGGCCCACGTTGTCAGCAGTTTTGGGGAGGAGTCTCAGGGTCGAGGCCCACACATCGGTATCAGTTTATGGGATGAGTCTCAGGGTCGAGGCCCACTCAGTATAAGTTTGGGGATGAGTCCCAGGGTCGAGGCCCATATCAGTATCAGTTTTGGCGATGGGTCCGAGGGCCGAGGCACACATCAGTATCAGTTTTCGGCATGAGTCCCAGGGTCGAGGCCCACACATCTCATCAGCAGTTTTGGGGATGAGTCCCAGAGTCTAGGCCCATATCAGTATCAGTTTGAGGATGAGTCCCAGGGTTGAGGCCAATGTCAGTATCAGTTTTGGGGATGAGTCCCCGGGTTGAGGCCCACACATCAGTATCTATTTTGGGGATGAGTCTCAGGGTTGAGGCCCACACATCATCAGAATGCCGGGTATGGCACTCCGGGTATGGCGACCCAACCGCGACACCTCGCGTATGGGTTTAGCACGCCGGGTATGGCACTCCAGGATTGGAGACACAACTGCGGACGCCTATGTATGGGATTTTAGCACGCGGGTATGGCACTCCGGGTATGGAGACACAACCGTGACGCCTCGGGTATGGGTTTAGCATGCCGGGTATGGCACTTCAGGTATGGAGACACAACCGTGACACCTCAGGTATGGGGTTTAGCACGCCGGGTATGGCACTCCGGGTATGGAGACACAACCGTGACACCTCTGGTATAGGGTTTAGCACGCCGAGTATGGCACTCCGGGTTGGAGGAACACAACCACGACACCTCGGGTATGGGGTTAGCACGCCGGGTATGGCACTCGGGTGTGGAGACACAATCGCGACACCTCGGGTATGGTGGTTTAGCACGCCGGGTATGGCACTCCGAGTATGGAGACACATCCGCGACACCTCGGGTATGGGGTTTAGCATGGCCGGGTATGGCACAACCCAGATCAACTCAACTCAAAGCAACAGGCAAGTCAAGCAGCAACTGGCAAGCCAGGTAAGTAAAAATGCATTGCATAACTTTGATAGGATTATCATTGTCACACACTGCACAAGTCCCATCAAAGTGGGGGCGACTGTAGGCACTGCATTTTTGCATATAAGTCCCGATGATGAGCCTCGTACGGAGGCACTACTCTTTAAGTTATGGAAGTCACGGGAAATTGAAGTCGGAAGCGAAAAGTCAGAATTGACACCTTGTGGATTTAATTCTTTGCTTAGCTTCGGGTTGCTCGTTAAGCCTCTGTTTTAACACTTATCATTAGCCCAAAAACCCGCAAGTCACACACCAAGCCCATACATCACCAAACCACACACCACGCCCACCAAAACAAACCAAATACACGTCCAAAGCCTCTAACCCCACGCCCACCTCCTTCCAAAATAAAAAATCACACATTAAACACATGCTAAAATCAAGACAATCACCTTCCCAAATTGAAGGAAATCAATCAAATCAAATTAAATCATATTCCTAATTAAAAGAGATCAAATCAACCCAAATCACATCCCTAATTAAATAATTTTTCCTTATAGCACACAAATTAAATATTCCCCCATAATTACACAATATTCTTTCCCTATTCACATAAGGTAAACCCCAACCCTGCCTATAAAAATAAGCCTAAACCAAACCATAGAGGCCCTGTCTCATTCTCACGAAAACACAAAGAAAATAACCTAAAGCATTCACGCCTAAAGCATCCCAAAAATTCCCCTCTATTGTCATGCACAACCCACAAAATTTCCCTCACATTGCCGCAAATCAACCACACCCAGTAACTCCATTCACGCCTAAAGCCTCCTGAATTCCCCTCCATTGCCGCAACCAACAAGCCCTAAATTCCCTCCATTGCGCAACAAACAACCTAAAACAAGCCTTCACATTGCCGCAACACAACCCTTAAACACCCCCTGACCTGCACCCATATCACCGAAAAAACACCTCTATGACCTGCACCCATATCACCGAAACTGCATCCCAAACTACCCTTACAATTAACCGCAAATACAGCCTGAAATAGCCCCTGCAATTACCGCAAATACTGCCCTAAAACAGCCCCTGAACTGCACCCTGAAACTACGCGAAATCAGCCAGAAACTGCCCAAATAATCGTACAAACTGCAGCCCCAAAACAGTCCCCAATTACCGCAAAAATAGTGACCAAAAAAACATAGCAGCAAAACAGAGGAAACAGCGACCCAAAACAGCGAGGCAACGAAGGAAAACGAAAAACCAGTAAATCGGAAAAGTTACGGAGCATCAACCCTTCCGACAACCGTGTAACGCACTTCCAAGAGACTACTTAAGAGGTTAGACATGATTGCACCTTTTTTATTTATTCCCGCACTTTATTTCCGTTAGTTATTATTATTTCTTCGCATGCGTATTATAGTTTCATGTAAGTTGGTGGCCATTGGATGAATGAAATATGTGTTATCTCTTGCGTATATCGGATGGAAACCCGAATGTAAATTCCGTAGCCGAATCTGAATGGACGGTAGTTGCGGTCTGCACTCGGGATACAATGCCATGTACCGCTTGAGAGACGTACATATTTCGTGTCATCCGATCTTATGTTTATTTGTTGTTTGTTAGAAATAGTATGTTACTTTTATGCATGATTAGGTTGTTTAGTACGTTATTTTTATGCATGATTTAGTTGATTGTTTCCAAGTATGATTTATTTATTTCTTTTGCATTAGGAACTTGATTATGTCTCTTCTAAGTTTATGTTTAGATTATTATTTATTTACATAGCCATGCTTAGCGATTTAATGTACGCATGAGAATGTGTGCTTGTCGTTATTCTGACTTACTTTTATGCATGCAAACTTAGATATAGATCGCATGCAAACTTAGATATAGGTCGTATGCAAACTTAGATGTAGGTTGCTGTTGTGTAGACTCGGTTAAATTATTGCACAAATCTTTTCATTACAAGTGCATAAATAAGAGACCATTCTGAACCCAACGGTTTGAGGTCTTCCCTTGCGAGGGGTGAGTGTGGCCTTAAATCATTTTCCCAATTCACACTGGGTGGCGACTCTATTTTATTTCTCTGATTTAGTTCCCCCTGTGGGCTATTCCGTACTCTCGACTAGGCCGCGAGCCTAGAACAGCGTCGTCAAGTTCTGTGTCCTACAGTTGTATTTGGGCTAATGGGCTTGGTTGGGCCAAGTATGGTTTTGGACAATTGGGTTGGATCCGATTGGGCCTAAAACATTTTCCATAAAGTCCAAAATATGACATTGGGCCTTTAATAATTTAATTGGGCCTAATGGGCCTAAATTGATATTTGGCATTGGGTGATTCCTAATTGGGCCTTGGCATCTTGGGTTGGATCCATAATTGCCAAAGCCCATGCCTAAAGAATTAATTGAAAGCCCATTGGACTTTAATTGAATAGGCATTGGATGTTGATTGGGCCGTTGAGACCTAATCGGATTGGATTTGGAATCCAAGTCCAAAAGGCACTAAATAAGTGTAATTGTTTAATTGGGAATTAACATGAATTAGTTTCGGATACAATTTAAAATTGGATTTAAAATTGTAGTTCGATATAATTCAAGAATACTTTCTTTGAGTATTTATTCTTAAACAAGTTGGACTCGAGCAAATCAAATCGT
>SKCR01015948.1:0-20674 GCA_019454045.1 Zanthoxylum bungeanum
CAACTCAATTTGGGAAGAAGATCCACAATCGGGAACAAGACCCCCAGTTCAAATCGGGAACAATCCCACGGGAACAGGACCCACAATTCAGGGTACAAGACCCTCAACTCAAATCGGGGGAACAAGACCCACAAGAACAAGACCCACAATTTAGGGAACAAGTCCCTCAACTCAAATCGGGAACAAGACCAATTTCAGGGAATAATACCCTAAACTCAAATCAGGAACAAGACCCATAATTCAGGGAACAAGACCCTCAACTCAAATCGGAATAAGACCCACAGGGAACAAGACCCACAACTCAAAACTCAAATCGGGAATAAGACCTCATCTCAACTCAGTAATGGTTCGGGAATGGACCACCTCTCAAAAGTAACAGTTCGGGAATGGACCACCTCTCACAAAATAACGGGTCAGGAATGAACCTTGGGGGTGGTAGCACCCTCACCACCATACCAAGTCAGTTCAAAGAAACAGGCAAGTCAAATGCATGCATAACTTTGATAGGATTGTCACTGTCATACACTACACAAGTCTCATCAAAGTGGGGGCAACTGTAGGCACTGTATTTTTTCATATAAGTCCCGATGATGAGCCTCATGCGGAGGCATACCTTTTATGTTATGGAAGTCGCGGGAAACGGACATCGGAAAGGAAAAGTTGGAAATCAATAACTTGTTGGATTTAATTCGTTTGCTTAGCTTCGGGTTTGCACGTTGGACCTCTGTTTTGAAATTAATCCTCGGCACAAAATCCTCGCAACCCACACCGAACCATGCACCAAGCCACACACACCTAGCCCAAAACCAAAGCCACACGCCCACCTAGCCCAAAACCAAAGCCACACGTCCACCTATCCCAAGCCCATTAAATCACATCCAAGAATAATTGAAAATATTTAAAAAACACATGTCAAAAAGGAAAATAAATCAAAGCCAAGTAAATCAAAACAACTCGCATTCCGAAATTAAATAAATCAAATCAAATCTCATAAAATCAACATTCTAATTAAATTAAATCACATGCCTAAACTCAACAAATCAAATAAAATCCCAATATATCATCTTCCTAATCAAGCCAAATCATA
Source organism: Zanthoxylum bungeanum (assembly GCA_019454045.1). Classification (NCBI taxonomy): domain Eukaryota; kingdom Viridiplantae; phylum Streptophyta; class Magnoliopsida; order Sapindales; family Rutaceae; genus Zanthoxylum; species Zanthoxylum bungeanum. The sequence goes on from SKCR01015948.1 coordinate 1,088, forward strand.
TCCCTAATAAATAGATATTTCCTTGTGATATACTAATTAGGAGATATCACCATTGTGCATGATCTCTTTCTTCCAATGTAAGGAAAACCCTAATTTGCCTAGCCTTGCCTATAAAAAGAAGCCTTCACAACCTTAGAACCTCTTGCTCATTCTCACAAAACACAAAGAAATAACCTAGTCCATTCACGCCTAAAACCCTCTTCCACTACGCAAAAACCTTCATTGAACTGCCTCATCTTCACGCATCAGCTTTCAACACAGCCCTCATCCCCCACACAAGCCATCACTCAACTTCACGCATCAGCCTTCACACGCAAGCCACTCAACTTCACGTCTCACATAGCCCTCAAAATAGCCCATGACTCACACTCATAACAGCCCTCATACAAACCCCTGACTCAAGCCCATAACAGCCCCCATACAGGCTCTGACTCACGCCCATAACAGCCCCCAAATACCCTGAAAAAATAGCCCATGACCACTGAAAACAGCCCCTGAAACACAGCATCTAACCATTGAAACACAGCCTCTGACCACTGAAACACAGCCTCTGACCACCGAAAACAACCCCTGAAACACAGCCTTAGATCACCAAAAAACTGCACCTTAAGACACCCTAAATACTGCAAAACAACAGTCCAAAAACCCCTAAATTAGCGAAAAAAAAAACAAGAAACCGCAGTGAAATGGAGTAAAACAGTATCCCAAGCAGCGAGGCAACAAAGAGAAACAACGAACCAGTGAACCGGAGGAGTTCTGGAGCAACAACCTTTCCGACAACCGCGTAGCGCACTTTCGAGAGACGACTTAAAAGGTTAGACCTGAGGGCACCCTTTTTTATTTGTTCTCCTTTGTTTGTTTTTATTTATTTTCTTACTTTATTTCGCATGAGTATTATGGATTGGTGTATGATATGACTTTCGGATGAATGGAATATGTGTTCTCTCTTGCGGTATATCAGATGGAAACCTAGACGTAAATTCCGTAGCCGAATCCGAATGGACGGTAGTGTGGTCTGCACTCGGGATACAATGCCACGTTACCTTGAGAGACACACATATTTCATTTCATCCAACCTTATGTTTGAGTATGATTTATTCGTTAGTATGTTATTTATTTTTAAGCATGATTTAGTCGTTAGTATGTTATTACTTTCTACATGTACTTATTATGCATTGTAATGTAATGCGGATGGGCAAATCAAGTTGGATTAAAGGTCCTCCATTTTAGGGATGAAAAGCCTAAGGGCTACCTTAGCCACGACATTTTGCCGCGCCGAACGAAGTATGTTGATTTAATATGAGATATGTTCAATCGAGCATACGAAGTCCATATTATCATTGTCTTTATTTTTTATGCATCGTAATGTAATGCGCATGGGCAAATCAAGTTGGATTAAAGGTCCTCCATTTTGAGGGATGAAAAGCCTAAGGGCTACCTTTACCATGACATTTTTCCACGCCGGACGAAGTATGTTTGATTGAATGTGAGATATGTTTAATCGGACATACGAAGTCCCATATCATTGTCTTATTTATTTGTATACATTGTAATGTAATGCGCAGGGCTTATTATGTTGGTTTAAAGGTTCTCTACTTGAGGGAAGAAAAGCCTAAAAGGCTACCTTACCATGACCATTTTCGACATCGTCGCGCCTTTTATTATTCCGTATTTCTTTCTGTATGCCATCTCCTTGTTAAATCGTGCATCATAGTGTAATGCGCATGGGCAAATCAAGTTGGATTAAAGGTCCTCCACCTTGAGGAATGAAAAGCCTAAAGGCTACCTTTGCCACGCCGTTTTGCCGCGCCGGATGAAGTACACCCATTTTTGTGAAAATGTTCAATCGGGCATACAAGGTCCTACATCGTGTATTCGTTTATCCATGTATGTGTTTGTGTCATTTCAGATGCCATTTTGGCAATCTCGTTCGAACGAGTTTATGAACGCTACACGAACGTATGCATTCAGCCTCATTACGTTCGAACGAGTTTACAAACGCTACTCGAACGAGCATCTATTTTATTTTATCATACATCAGGTCTTATCTCGTTCAAACAAGTTTCCGAACACTATATGAACGTGAACCTTATGTTTACCGTTGGAATTTGTTTTCAAACGCTACATGAACGCACATACAGTGAACAGACTTCTTTTCGTCACATTTCACGCATGTTTGCTTCTTTGATCATTTCTTTTGCACTATATGATTAATCATATCATTTCATTATTTACGCTTAGGAAATTATCATCTACTTATATGTTCCGCATTTATCTATTTAATGTGTTTATGAATTGTGTGATTGCCGTTATGTCGATTTACTTCTATGCATGCGAATTTAGGTGTAGGTGTTGGTTTTATTCTAGGTCCCAAGATCAAACAAGACATGAAATTCATGTGTGAATACACCAACGAAGATAGCGGAATACTTACATTGGTTGGTTGAGTCGAATCGGCAACAAACAAAGCCCAAAATGCTCACTGGTTTGGCGCCACTGCATGCAGTCCACTGCCTTGCATCTTCTGTTTTTGAGCTGCGAAATGGAGCTCCTAACTTCGTCGGATGTATCCCGGCTCATGGTCGAACATCCCTACCACCTTCGCAAGACTCGTAAGTGTGCTAGCACTTGAATTTTCACCATGAAAACCCACTCTTGCTTCCCTTGAACTCACGGTATTTCTGGTTCAAAACCAGTGAAGAAGAACAGTGAGGGCATGAGGAGAAGAGAAAGAATGAGAGAGATAAAAGTGTTAACTTGTTACCAAAAAGGTTAAAGCCTTTTTCTTTTTTTATTTTCCAAAAATAAAATGATTTATCTTTTTGCTTTAATTCAAAATTAAGCAAAAGTTGGAGCCAAAAACATAAAGTTTTCCCTCCAAAAGCTTTTAACACTTTTTGTCAACTTTAAGTCATATCAACTTTAATAAAGTGACATGTCTTTGACGCTTGATGCGACTTGCGTCACCGCACTCGAATTTGAAATACGAATGCGCTCGCAATCACACCCGGCTCGGGTTCGTTAATTCCAATTAACGATTTTTCCGTCGCGTCGTAATTAAATGATTACGCCTAGCGAATTCATTATTCACGTCGCTAACGAATTAATTCTAAATTAATTCGTTCGCCCGAATTAAATCTAATTTTAATTCCGCGTCGAAATCTAATTTCGTTTAATATATTGAATATATTAATTTAATCGATTAATTCCAAATTAATCGTTATCTCTCTCTAGACGATATTTTATCATAGATAAAATATCTCCGTAATTAATCCTAGATTAATGTTTTTCTCTCTCTTCTATATAATCCCAGATTATTCAAGAGTGCGAGTTGTGCGTCATTGGTGGATTATCGGGAAGCAACCCATGAGATCTCCGGATAAGTTGGCAGTAAATACGGTCGTCGGAGTATCCGAATCACGTACGTACCAAGTACTACGTTCTACCGATTTACGAGACAAGGTCGACTCCTAGCAAAGCACCAAGTCTTCCAATTCTCCGGACATATCCATTTAAGAATATCAAAGATCTGTTATCAAGCGTAGTATACTAATGTATTGTGCATATCGGCCCAGTATCAGATAGTCACGTGCTAGGGCTGGGGCTGGATAAGTGGTCTACCCCGTCCGAAGCACATATCGGATGTCTGGTAACATAGTCTTTATAATCGGATAGATATGACTGGTCATAATATCCCGATTGGTTGGTGGCAACACTCAAGAGCACTAGTACCGTATCCTGCGTGACATCATCTCCACTATAACTGAAGTGACACTTCCATCTCGACATCACACCCAATACACTACGACTCTCTGATAAACCCAGAAGTGGTGTACACAGAACCGGTTAAAGCCTGTACCATCAAGACCAAAGTTTATCGATTATCGTAATATTAGCGATGTAAGTCTCAGGTTAAGACTATACACACCTACCTTGATTTCGGCCTCCCATAAACACATAGTCATAATACCAATGGGATTCCGAGGGGTCTATCCAGAGCGAAGCTGTTTCCCGTACCATCGGTGAACACACGACCTCCTATCGCACTTGCATATGTATCCAACTTATATATATGATAACTATGTCGTTGTGCCCTCACAACGCACACAAGTGCAATACTAGCCTATTCCGCATTATCGATGTCCAGTCTCGATAATACTACGGCTAGGGATATTTAATGATTAATCATTCGGGGACTGATACTGTCTCATATCATTCTCAGTCCAGGAACTAATCATAGGGACCTCTCTTCATTTATATATATATTTATGGTGATCTAATCACAAATGATGAGAGTGCAATTTCCTTGTCACATAGTTAATTTGCTACAACAACACAATGATCTGTGCAAATAGTGACGCTATGGGTCATTTTGTCCAACAATCTCCCACTTGGCACATAGCGAGTCACTCAAGTGTCCTACACCCGAACTATGTACGGTTCGCTCAAATTGCGAGGAAAGATTTTCGTCAGCGGATTTGCTTGATTATCGTCTGACACGATTTATACAATCATCACATCGCCACGAGTTATGATCCGAACGAATCAGATGATATAGAAGTATATATCTGGATCGTCGATGAGACCTTTAATTCCTTAGCCTGTGCTGACGCCTAGCTCAGCTGCTAAAAGAACTATATCTAATCTAATTAGATTTATTTTCGATCCAAATGGCTTCTATTGCTGCCTCAGCTGCAGCAATAATCCGCATTTGTTGTTTATTCGGCAACAGTTATCTTGCTCGAATATTTCCAGCTCACTGTCCCGTTATTCAAACTTTATAGTACCTCAGTATTTAATTGTTTAGAAACTTGCAGCGGTGATCCCAGTCACTTCATGTTCTCATTTTCCATAGTTTAAGACAGCATCTTTAGTTCTCTAAGATACTAACAGATGTTCTTAATCTTCAATCCAGTGACTATCACTTGGATTGATCTGATTGTGACTCCATATGCTCGAAGCGTATGAGACACCCTATCAAGTACATTTTAAATGTACAATTTCCCAGAGAGTGTTAACAACTCCAAATCTATCCTAGTAGATCTTTATTCCTTGAATAAAGGTTGTTACTCCCCAGAATTCTACGGAGAATTTCTATTGAAAGAATATCTATGAAAGCCAAGCTTTCACCAATTACTTTATGGGAATTTCATTGTCAGTGCCCTCTCCCACTAACCTCCTTATATACACAAGAATTATTTCGTTTTGAGTCAAATCACAAACCATTATGATTATTTCAAAACGACAGTTCTAAGAACCTTACGCTTGCATTAATCCAAACATGGATCGAATAACCCGCAAACCTCGTTTGTTGGTTATACAAAATCGTCAGGATGTTGTAAACATCCTCCAAAAGGTTTCCTTTTCAGGAAAGCGATTTTGATCTATAACTGACACATTTCTTAAATGAAATACGCAGTTATCAACAAGCATCTTCAAAATGGATTAGCATGGCAACAGGTAAAAGGTTGAACCGTTATTAACACAATGTTGATAACGATACCTTTCCGTCAAAAGCCCATCTTTGTACGTTGGTATGTTGCCATCCATGTATGTCTTCCTTGAAGACGTTTAATGTACCAATAGGCACATGCCTTGTGGTACAACAACTAGTATCCAAAATAGTTGTTATACATGGAATCCATTTCGGATTCATGGCACTTTGCCATAATAGGGAGTCGATACCTCGTATCACTTCCTCAAAACGTAGTCGGATGGTACACCCATAAGATTGACATCTTTATGAGGTGAGATCAGAAACCCATACCCTAGGTTGTTTTCTGACTCTATCCGATCTACTAGTTTCTTGTGTATTTGAAGATTAAGGTATAGATTCATCATAGATGAACTATTTATGTTCCATTAATGACTTCGTGCCTTGAACAGTATACTCTCTGATTTTCATCGAGTATCACTATCCTCCCACTAACCACTGCATATCGGTATTCCTCTCAGGAAAACCGCATGGTGAGCAACAATCATATTGTTCTCTTGTGAGATTTATAAGTACTATACTTATGGTTTCCTTCAGGATAACCTATATTGGCACTTATCCAATTTGGGTTCTAGTTTGGTATCATCCAAACGTTATGCCTGGCATACCCAAATTATTAGGAGTGAGAAACCCCGTTTCTTTCCTGTTCATATCCTATATGATATCTGTCAAAAGATTTATATGGAACCTTATTCTAAATAAGTTTTGCACTGTTAATACATATCCTATTGAAGGAAACAGTAGCTCAGAGCGACTCGTGATAAACCTTATCATGTCCAACAAAATTCGTTTTAGTTCGGACACACCGTCTAACTGACGTGTCTCGGGTGGAGTCCTTATTTGAAAGAATACCGTACTCTTTCATGTACGTATGAAACTTACTGCTTAAGTATTTTCCATTACGGTCTTACCGAGGCGGAATAATACTATACCGATCTGTTTATTTACTTCGGTCGAAACTTTAAACTTTCCAATTTGTGTTCTTCAAAAGAAACACATAACCATAACGTGATGCCACATCCGTTAAGGTCACGAAATATTCATGTTCACATCTAGCCTAGCTAGATATGGGCCCACTAACTTCACCATGAATAGGGCTAACAGATCGGTGGCCTTTATACTATTACCAAGTAAATAGTATTTTCGGTACTTTACCTTATAAACTAGATTCGCAGACCTTATTTGAATAATCAAATCAGTCCTAGTACCCACTCTTCAAAAGTGTGGATATACGAGTCTGGTTTAATTGTGTCCTAGACAACAGTGCCACAAATAAGTCTCTATTGATCAAATCAATATGAGCTATTTATTTGTCATTTTATATGTTTGAGATTTTCATTATATTCAAAATATAAATTCTGTTATTTTACATCTAATGTATTTATCTCAGTATCATCTTTATATAATAAAACACTTTAGTGTTCTAGAATATAAAGGTTTTATCCGGAATGGATTAAACACTGATAGAGAGATAATGTCTATAGTCAAACTAGTTACATTATAACAGTTCCCAATTTAAGTACATACCCAAAAGGGTAGTTCCTAAACTTAGGTATCTACGGTCGAAACAGCGACTTTCGTCCCGTTTCCGATTGCAGAGAATTCTCGGCTTGAAGTCAGTATCAAGCTTATAGCGGATTCTGAACATCAATACATATATTTTATGTACCACACTAAGTATTTAAAATCCAATTTTAATACTAGTAGTGAACATAACTTTGACAAATATTTAAAGTTAGAGCCTCGCCCTTTCTTTAATTCCTTCGTGTCTTCCATATCCAAATGGTAGTCACTTTGGGATATGTCAATTATCCTTTCAATATTTCACAAACCTTTGGCCAAGCCTTGGGTTTCGAAATATCGAAACGATGTGCACCTTGTGCTACATGCCCAATTGCAAACTTTTGACTTTTCACCTCTAGAATAGTCAATTAATTCTCAAGAATTATTAATGCAATTTAATACTTTTAAATCTAAAATAGATTTATGATAAGTATATTAATTAAGCACTAAAGTCATCATCACATAAATCTTCCAAAGATTTTATGCTCAACTTATTTGCTTAATTATGGGCCTAGTCATAATAAGTTATTTTATCAAATAAATTAACCTATTATTAATTCCCAATTGAAAATTAAATCATTTAAAACATTTAATCCAAGGATTATATATTCTAAATATTTAACTTTTAAATTCATTCTTGATTTTAATAGTCCAACTATTTAATCAATTTTAATAAGGTACTATTATTATAATGATTACAAAATCAAATTATTTATCAACTATAATTTTAATATTGATTACTATAATCTAATTATAAAATCAACTATCATTTTAATTCAATTATATTGATTACTACAATCCAATTATAAAACAACTATATATTGAATAAGTTTGTATATAGTCCAACTATATATATTTTTAAAACAACATAAAATATTAGTCCAACTAATACTTTTGATTAATGTGACGAGTGATATTTATTTGAGCGCGTATGCGAGTAATTGAACGAATGTTGCAAATTCAATACTTGCCTCCCAATATTTTTCGTCGAGCCTCTAACCCTCTGTCGAGTACTCGGGAAACCGTGTTTCCTAGTGGGCTAGGATCCCGTTAAATATCACACAATCTTGACTTTGGCCAACAAATTGTATGATAATTAACTAGGTAGATCTCGAAGATCAATTGGATCTCATCCAACTCCTAGATCCAGTAGGTGGACATCCAAGTCCCCAACATATATCTTATATATGCCTATACATCGAATGTATACCCTAACCTTTTTCCTCTGAATCAACTAGGCCTTGGCTTTGGCACAACAAACCTAGTGATCCCAGTCAAGCGCGGACCCATTGACATGGAAGCTTCGTAATCAATGTTAATGGACAAGAAGTGGTCTTGACTTTGGCCAACAAACCACAACTTGGACACGACACCGATATGGAACAAAGCCTCGTGATTAAAACACATCTTTGACGGACAAGGGCTTGACTTTGGCCAACAACCCTGCCAATCTCGGATCTTGAGTAAGAATCACTCAATGGAAGGAAAATAAACGCTTGATATTTAACGAGGGTTTTTCGCGTGCAAATTGGCTACCAATTTAATTATCTTTGTTAAGGTCTCATCATCATACACCCTTAAACATGCATTCTAAACACATAATAAAGCGAGTATGAAATAAATAATAATGATATGCGGATGGATACTTAACACATTGATCCTAGATCAAATCTCTCCCTTTCTCACTCAAACTAGCACTAGTATTACTTCTACCCGTTACACTACACTTCTAAAGAAACCTCATATACATAGAGGGGAATATGTGAGAAGAGAATACAAAGAGAATAGAGGTGATAAGGCTGGACACGCAGGTCCAATTTTAATAAATCGAATTTATTACAACAATTTCTAAAATTGCCCACCCGACTAATATCCATCCGATATACATTATTCATTCAACACAACCACATATTCACACATAAGCATGCTATCAATCAATCAATCAAATTAATTAATCTGATAATTAAGTGATCATCCAATGTTCAAACAACGATTTGATTTTGTTCGAGTCAAACTCGTTTTTGCGAATAAGTACTTAAAGTACGAATTCATGAATTAAATTAAACTACATCATTAAATCTAATTTAACATGTATTTAATACTAATTCAATATTCAATTCCAAATTAAATATACACTTTTATTTAATAACCTTTTACGATTTAAATTCCAAATTTAATCGTAACGCGTCTCAAAGACCGATTAACGTCCCACGTCAATTCAATTAAAGTCCAATGGGCTTTTAATTGATTTCTTAAGGCGTGGACTTTTGGTCAACTCGGGTCAAACCGATAACCAAAGTCCAATCCGGGATTTACCCCATAAGCCCATAAATCAATCTTGGCCCATTAGGCCCAATTGAACTTTAAAGGTTCATTTGTTGCATTTGGGCTTTATGGTTAAGGTTTTGGGCCCAATTGGATCCAATCCATTTGGCCTAAACCCAACTTGATAAAATCAAGCCCAATAGGCCCAAATACAACATTTAAAGTCCAATTTCCAAAATTAGGCCCAATTAATTAAATATCACAAAATCCAATTTTATATTCAATTAAACTAAAGTGTATTACATGATTAATCAACTAAATCAATATTTCTAAAACACCATATTAGTCCAATTAATCATGCTTAATTCATTATTATATGTCCAACACACAAATTGAAAAATCAAACCCATTTACATGCTACAAAGCTCTCGGCCAAAAGAGGGATTTTGTGTCCGATTTGGTTTCAATCCAATCGAACCCACAATCGACATCAAATCACCATCCAATTTGATTTCATACACATCCAATGTCATAAAATCAAAAAATACCAAGACATTAAAGGGCATACACATTCGGCCAACACAAGGATTTTGGGGATTTATGTTCAATTCAAAATTCCATCTAATTGACTTCAAATTAACATCATCCAACATCATTACAACCATCCAATGAATCAAAATGAAAAAATTCCAAATTTCCAACTATGCTTGAAGATTCGGCCAACATGAATAAATTGGGGAAAATTATTCCAAATTAATTTTTTTGAAATTGATCCAATCCAACTTCAATTAAAGATCATTTAAACATGATCAATTAATCAATTTAACCAAATCATGCTCAAAATCAAAATACCCAATTTTACATTCACATTCGGCCAAGGTCATCAATTTGGGGAAAATAATTCCAAATCATTTTTCAACAAATTGGTCCAACCAAAATTAAATTAAACATGTTATAAGCATACTTAAACAATCAATTTATTCAAATCATGCTCAACAAACATTACCCAAATTTTAAGCCCTAAAATTTCATGCTTGAACCTATAGCTCTTGATGCCATTGTTGGTTTTATTCCAGGTCTCAAGATCAAACAAGACATGAAATTCATGTGTGAATACACCAACGAAGATAGCAGGAATACTTACATTGGTTGGTTGAGTCGAATCGGCAACAAACAAAGCCCAAAATGCTCACTGGTTTGGCGCCACTGCATGCAGTCCACTGCCTTGCATCTTCTGTTTTTGAGCTGCGAAATGGAGCTCCTAACTTCGTCGATGGATCCGGCTCATGGTCGAACATCCCTACCACCTTCGCAAGACTCGTAAGTGTGCTAGCACTTGAATTTTCACCATGAAAACCCACTCTTGCTTCCCTTGAACTCACGGTATTTCTGGTTCAAAACCAGTGAAGAAGAACAGTGAGGGCGTGAGGAGAAGAGAAAGAATGAGAGAGATAAAAGTGTTAACTTGTTACCAAAAAGTGTAAAGCCTTTTTCTTTTTATATTTCCCAAAAATAAAATGATTTATCTTTTTGCTTTAATTCAAAATTAAGCAAAAAGTTGGAGCCAAAAACATAAAGTTTTCCCTCCAAAAGCTTTTAACACTTTTTGTCAACTTTAAGTCATATCAACTTTAATAAAGTGACATGTCTTTGACGCTTGATGCGACTTGCGTCACCGCACTCGAATTTGAAATACGAATGCGCTCGCAATCACACCCGGGCTCAGGTTCGTTAATTCCAAATTAACGATTTTTCCGTCGCGTCGTAATTAAATGATTACGCCTAGCAAATTCATTATTCACGTCGCTAACGAATTAATTCTAAATTAATTCGTTCGCCCGAATTAAAATCTAATTTTAATTCCGCGTCGAAATCTAATTTCGTTTAATATATTGAATATATTAATTTAATCGATTAATTCCAAATTAATCGTTATCTCTCTCTAGACGATATTTTATCCTAGATAAAATATCTCCGTAATTAATCCTAGATTAATTTTCTCTCTCTTCTATATAATCCCAGATTATTCAAGAGTGCGAGTTGTGCGTCATCGGTGGATTATCGGGAAGCGACCCATGAGATCTCCGGATAAGTTGGCAGTAAATACGGTCGTCGGAGTATCCGAATCACGTACGTACCAAGTACTACGTTCTATCGATTTACGAGACAAGGTCGACTCCTAGCAAAGCACCAAGTCTTCCCAATTCTCCGGACATATCCATTTAAGAATATCAAAGATCTGTTATCAAGCGTAGTATACTAATGTATTGTGCATATCGGCCCAGTATCAGATAGTCACGTGCTAGGGCTGGGGCTGGATAAGTGTCTACCCCGTCCGAAGCACATATCGGATGTCTGGTAACATAGTCTCTATAATCGGATAGTTATGACCTGGTCATAATATCCCGATTGGTTGCGCAACACTCAAGAGCACTATTACCGTATCCTGCGTGACATCATCTCCACTATAACTGAAGTGACACTTCCATCTCGACATCACACCCAATACACTACGACTCTCTGATAAACCCAGAAGTGGTGTACACAGAACCGGTTAAAGCCTGTACCATCAAGACCAAAGTTTATCGATTATCGTAAGTATTAGCGATGTAAGTCTCAGGTTAAGACTATACACACCTACCTTGATTTCGGCCTCCCATAAACACATAGTCATAATACCAATGGGATCTGGGGTCTATCCAGAGCGAAGCTGTTTCCCGTACCATCGGTAAACACGACCTCCTATCGCACTTGCATAAGTATCCAATACTTATATATATGAGAACTATGACGTTGTGCCCTCACAACGCACACAAGTGCAATACTAGCCTATTCTGCATTATCGATGTCCAGTCTCGATAATACTACGGCTGGATATTTAATGATTAATCATTCGGGGACTGATACTGTCTCATATCATTCTCAGTCCAGGAACTAATCATAGGGACCTCTCTTCATTTATATATATATTTATGGTGATCTAATCACAAATGATGAGAGTGCAATTTCCTTGTCACATAGTTAATTTGCTACAACAAACAATGATCTGTGCAAATAGTGACGCTATGGGTCATTTTGTCCAACAGTAGGTTCTATGCAAACTCAGATATAGGTTTTATTTTCATGCACGTGAACTTAGGAGTATGATACTCTTGGGATTATATGTTGCGTAGACTTGGTTAGATTATTGCACAAATCATTTCATTACAAGTGGCATAAGTAATGGACCATTCTGAACCCAACGGTTTGAGGTCTTCCCTTGCGAGGGGTGAGTGCGGCCTTAAATCATTTTCCCGGTTCACACCGGGTGGTGACTCCATTTTTAGTTCTATGGTTTAGTCCCCCGTGGGCTACTCCATACTCACAACCAGGCCGCGAGCCCGGGACAGCGTCGCCGATTTCTGTGTTCTACAAGGCCCAATTATCATATTTGGACTTTATGGAAATGGTTTTAGGCCCAATTGGATCCAACCAATTATCATAAACCAAACTTGGCCCAACCAAGCCCATTAAGCCCAATTACAACAAATTAAATTAACTCATTATTCCAAATTACAAATTAATTCAATTCAAGTGTAATTACCATAATTATTTAATTAAACTAATGCTTCCAAAAGACTTAATTAATTCAATTAATCATGCTTTACATTTTCAATTCATGTCCAACATAAATTGAAGTAAAATTAATTCTATAACATGCTTACATCCCACGGCAATTACATGAAATAACATCCAATTTTTTATTTCAATCTAATTAAAACAACAATCAATATTCATTTACTGCTTTTAACATATCCAATTTGTCAAAATTCAAAAAAACACCATGAGCATTTTCAAGGGTTACATTCGCCCATGGCTCAAGAATTGGGGATTTTTTATCCAATCAATTTTTCTCAATTTTATTGATGTACAAATCCAATTCATCATCATCCAACCACAACCAAACATCCAATTTAGGAAAATCAAGTTCCAAACACAAAAATCCCAAATTAAAGTCATGAACCCTAGAATTACAAATCAAACTTAGATCGCTCTGATACCATTGTAAGTGTTCTTAGAACATGCCAAGATCGTCTAAGAGTGATTTTTGTGTGAATAAATCAAAGAGAGTTGCGAAATACTCATATTGATCGGATGAGTTCAAAATTTTTTCCATGGATGTTAAAGCTTCGGAGATTGAAATCGAGTTCCATACTCTCGAGTGAGTTTCCCTAACACCTTGATTTTCTCTCAAAGTGCTAGCTTTGCTTGAAATTTTTTCAATAAAAATTTCCCCAAGTAGAGAGAGTATTCGACAATTGAAGGAAAGAGAGGAGAAGATGAATAGTGACCTTATACAACTTCTAAAGTTGACCACTTTAAATAATTAAGTTGAGTGTTGGTGTAGGTTGAGTATAAAACAAGCAACTTCGCTCGGGCCCGGGTTCGTTTAATTCTGAATTAAACGAATTTTCCGTTGCGACTTTATTAAATCCAATTTAATTAAATAATAATGTCTCGCAAAATTATTACGAAAGTCGCTTGTGAATTAATTCTAAATTAATTCGTTCGCACGAATTAAAATCCAATTTTAATTCCGCTCTGAAATCCAATTTCATTTAATATATCTAATATATTAATTTAGCCCAATTAAATAAATTAAATAGTAAAATCTAATTTAACTATTAAATTTACTTTACCGATTAATTCCAAATTAATCGTGTTCTCTCTTCTCGATGAATTTAATCCCAGATAATCCCCGACGCAATTAATCTCAGATTAATTCTTTCTCTAATAATTAATTCCTAGATTAATTATTGCCGTAATTAATCCCAGATTAATTTTCTCTCTCTCATAATTAATCCCAGATTAATTCTGTTCGAGTCAAATCTCATCGGTGAATCTTTGGGAAGCGACACAAGAGATCCCTGGATATGTTGTCAGTAAATACGGTTATCGGACTATCTGAATACGTGTGTACTCGGTACCACGTTCTTACCGATTTACAAGACATGGTTGGCTTCTAGCAAAGCACCGTGCCTACCCAATTCTCCAGAAATATTCTTTAAAGGATTATGTAATCTTTGTCAGGTGTATTATACGTAGTATTGCGTATTACAATCCAGTATCGAATGTCACATGCTAGGCCTGAGACTGGAATTGTGTCTCCTCCGTACGAAGCATATATCGGATCTCTGGTAACTAGTCTCTATAATCAGATAATCATGACCTTGTCATATTATCCCGATAGCTGCAGCATACAAGAGTACTAGTTCTGTATCCAACGTGATCATCATCTCCATATGACTAAAGTGATACTTCCATCTTGACATCACATCCAATACACTACGATTCTCAGTATACCCAGAAGAAGCGTACACAGAACTTGTTAAAGCCCCAGAGTTCCAAAACCAAATTATATTATTGTCGCAAGCATTAGCGATGCAAGTCTCAGGTTAAGACCAAATACACCTACCCTGATTCAGACTCCCATAGACACATAATCATACTACCAATGGGATTCTGATGGGTCTATCTAGAACGAAGTTGTTTCCGTACCATCGGTAAACAGAACTTCCTATTACACTTACATGAGTATCGAATACCCAAATAAATGAGAACTATGTCATTATGCTTCCATAACTCACACAAGTGTAATACTAGCCTATTCTGCATTATAGATGTCTAGTCTCGATAATACTACGACTAGGGATATTTAATGATTAAACCTTAATGGATTAATATTGTCTCATATCTTATTAATCTGGTACTAATTATATTGACTTTTATCATTTATATATCCCGGTAATCCAATTACAAATGATAAAAGAGCAATTTCTCTTGTCACATAGTTAATTTGTACAACAACGTCATGTTCTGTATAAATAGTGATGTTATGGGTCATAATTGTCCAACAGATTGACCCTCAATGAGTATCTTATAATTAGATATGGGTCATAATGTCTGTTATGCCCCTCTAACTATTTTTGTGCCTTAAGTACCATTGATTCTCCAATGAATGATTTTTTCATAACTATTGTGAATATTAATCTTTATATACATAATACAAAGACTTGAGTGCTCTAAACATTCAAGTACCGATCAACCCTTAAGGAAAATATTCATCTACTTCTCACAAAACGGAATTGATTCCATATCTATGTAAAATATTCTCAGCCACACACCAAAACCATAGCCCTAAAGTATGAAGTTATTGATCGGGAATACTATACCAATCTCACCCATGTAAATCAAATGATATAGTCTATTATGTAGGAGTTCGTTGTATATTAAGGATATAGATCAATCCATATATGACCATCTAATAGACTAATATGAATTTTTTTATCTAACAGATATTGTCATTTCTATCTGAGTCCAGTCCTATATGATTACATCATAGAAGGTGTCTTCATTCACATGTCACCACATTAACGATTTCAGATCAAGATCGTCATACATTTATATAATGAACCGTAACTATAGATAAACCCCAAATAAATTATATGTTTTTTCTGCTCTCTATGGACTATTTAGATTACTAATTCAAACTTAAATCATAATCCTCTTGTGTATGACACTCATATGTTGGATAATATGACCCATAGCGTCACTATTTGTACAGATCACGGTGTTGTTGTACAAATTAACTATGTGACAAGGAAATTGCACTCTCTTCATTTGTGATTAGATCACCATATATGTATAAATGAAGAGAGGTCCATATGATTAGTTCCTGGATTGAGATGATATGAGACAGTATCAGTCCACGAAGGATTAATCATTAAATATCCCTAGCCGGAGTATTATCGAGACAGGACATCGATAATGCGGAATAGGCTAGTATTGCACTTGTGCGAATTGTGAGGGCACAACGGCATAGTTCTCATATATTTATTGCACTAAGCGTGAGCTTATTCATTTCTTTAAATTTTACAGGTTAAGCAGATTAGTAGATCTTCATTTTATCATCTGTTGTTTCATCATCATTTTTTGCCAGTAGAGAAAGGTTGTGCTAACAATAGAGTGTCATTTGTTATATTTTTTAGATTAAGTTTTTAGGCATCTTCCTCATGTGGATTATTATTTGGTTATAGGCACTCAGCCTACTTTTGATACATGTAGTATTTACGTTCCATTATGGATATTCTTTTGAGTTGGATCATTAAGATCCTAATTATATGATGACATTATTCAGTTTTGATTTTTCTATTATATTTGGAAGATTAGTCCATTTTACAGGGGAAACTCTGTCCGTTTCAAGTCTCCGTCTCACCCCTACCCTACCTAAGGGGACAAGTGTGACATTTTAAAAGTGGATACCATCACATTCGCATGAGAGAATGAGATGAATGGAAAACTATATATATTTTTTTTGGATAAGGTAAATATATTAACCAAGGAAAAAAATACAAAAGCACAGAGGCATACCCCAGACACCTAGACAGGACAAGCCCTCCTAGTAATAAGATCCAAAAGCTACAAATAAGACATGTACATCAAAAGATATCATTCGACAGATGCCAAGAAATGTGGAGCCATCTATTATCATAAGATGGTTTCACCATTCTTATCTGTGAAATCACTCACGTAACGCAAGAACATGTATCGCTCAAGTAGTATAAAATGTATCGATCCCACGAGGACTTAATATATGTGCTATTAATTTATTAAAGTTAAATTTCTACAAGTATCTAAAATTAATTTTCGTTTGGATGGTGATTTTAACTAACGACAAGTAACTAAAATAATGCAAAAGTAAATTCTAAAGTAATCAATATTATGAAACTATCTAGGGTTGTGAATCCTTCCAATATTCTTCTAAAGATGAACTGATTATCTTATGTTTGTGTAATATGTCTGTTTATTAACCTAGAACATGAAAATATGGAAAAGCCTCTGTCGATGGTTAGATGCAAACACCCAAAGTAACCCAATTAACTATATGTCTATGTTAACCAAGTTACCCGAATTCATTAAGTTCAAGTTCCAATTATGGTTACCCACGCCCGACATGTATATGTCTATCTTGGAAGGAAATATCTAAGGTTAATGTGAGATCATGAGCTATTGAGTCTAAGGTTGAAACCTAAAATCCAATTGTCAAGTTCATTTTAAGTTTACCAAATCAATCTTATTAGTGGCCAGTTAATAAGGAGCATTAAGATTAAGACTCAATAAATAAACCTATATGTCACACAAGACACAAAATAACAAATTTATAAACCTATGGTATTGAAATTCATCACAACCCTAGATAATGCATTTAGTTACGACTCATATCTAGGACTACTAAAGACATAAATAAATAAAACATCAAGCAACTAATTGAAAACTAAAAAGGTAAAAATTACAACAATGAAATAAAATATTGGGGTTTGGGACTCTACTTTTATTATTTCAAATCTAGAAATCTCTCTTATTATAATATATAAATTTACATTACATTACCAAGCGATCATATAGGCGGTATCCTGATTAAGTCAGATTTTGATTAATTCCAACCGACCATAAAGGCGGTCTCCAATGAAGTCAGGTTAAAATTAATTTAATTAAGTCCAACCGACCATAAAGACGGTATCCAATTAAGTCAGGTTTTAAGATAATTTATATATTATAAAATAAGGGAGATTAATCTAAATTATAATAATAAAAGTTTCACCTTCACCATAGCAAAAAGAAGTTACCTACTAATATTTTTAAGTAAAACAAAGAAAGATTTATTATTTAAAATAACAATTAAATACAAGAAAACTGAAATTAAACAAACAAGATACTCTATTCTTAGTATTCTAAGGAAATTTCCCAGGAGAAATTATGAATTTCCCTTCTGAATCAGGCCTCTATTTATAGGCTTCAAATCGGTTGTGCGTCGCGAAGCGCCAATTCTTCTGCGTCGCGACGCGCGCTACAAAAATTGGCAGCTATCGGCAGATCAATAATTGTGCTAACGTCATGATGATGCGGTTATGACGCACGTGATGACGCAGTGATGATGCACATGATGATGTTTCGACGTCGCGACTCGTTGAGCTGGAGCGTCGTGATGCGTGAATAGTAAATTTCCCATTTTGCCATTTTTGATCTGTTTTTCACCGTTTAGTCCTAATTTGATTCCAGTGAGTCCCGATATTTTACTTATCTATAAAATAACATAAAACACATCAAAATATTTACAATGCTCGAGAAACTATACAAAATATTAAGTAAAAGGGGCGGTAAATATTGATATATTTTATGCTCATCACACCCCCAAACCTAACATTTTGCTAGTCCTCGAGCAAAACAAACAAAATAAATTACAATAAACAACTTTAAAATGAAATTAAACTATGCCATTTTCGTAGGGATCACGATTGCATTTAGCGTATGCAACAAGCCTTTAAACCCCTAGGTGTCCTTAGTGGACGAGTTGTAGTCTCGTGAGGGCTTACAGCGACGATACCCTCAAACGCTATCAAATATACAATCAATCACACAAAACAGAATAAAAAGATAAACAAATTAGTGACTAAACAAGTGAAATTCTTTTCCAAGTTAATAATTGTTTTCTTTCTTTCTAATTACCAAATAAGTAAATTCTCCGATTATTTTTACCATTCTTCATATACAGTTATACACAACTAACAGGGTATTAATCAATTCATTGTGCCCACAATATTCATTAATGTAGTTGAAAAGTGAGTAATATTTTGTCCTAAAGTTATATCAGAATTCACAGCTTTTTGGCAATGGATTTTTATGTACATTTTTTTATATATAACATCTTCAATCCTTGTAGCGAGCTTTGGGCCAGTGACTCCCAAACCAGTTGGCTTTAGGGCACTATGTATTAAAACACCCCTACGGACTTAATTACTCGGATCTCAGATGTTAAAAGCTCTACCGTTTGACGCGAACAATCACTGCTTACTGAGGCAAGACGTCTGGTTACTAAGTAGACACTTTATTATTATTAACTCAGACTTTTACCGTTTGACGCGAACAGTGACTGCTTACTGAGGCAAGACGTCTGATTACTAAGTAAAAGCATGGTGAATTATTTATATACACATATTTTTTTTATTCCATCGCTTTTAGGTGCTATTTCCAATAAACTAGAGCACTGAATATTACAAACTTTCATATATGACCCATGTTCGTATGTTACCATGTATGTTGATAATGAAGGGGTTTTATTGCGGAAATCCGGTAACGCAGCGGAATAGTGGAAAATCAAAATTTTTCGATTTCAAAACTTTTTCTCGGATTAATTAAATAAACTTATTTATTTAATTATCCAATTA
>SKCR01015949.1:0-20819 GCA_019454045.1 Zanthoxylum bungeanum
ACTTTGAAGAGTGGGTACTATGCCTGATTTGATTCTACTCAAATAAAGTCTACGAATCTAGTTAATTGGGCAAAGTGCCTATAACACACTTTACTTGGTAAAAATGTAATGCCACCGATCTGTTAGCCCTACTTCATAGTGAAGCAAGTGGGCCCATGTCTAGCTAGGCTAGAGGTGGATATGAATATTTCATGACCTTTACGGATGTGGCATCGCGTTATGGTTATATGTTTCCTTTGAAACATAAATCGGAAACTTTTAGAGTTTCGACACGAAATAGACGAACAAGATCGGCTAAAGTATTAAACCGTCACGGTAAGACCGTAATGGAAATACTTAAGCAATAAGTTTCTAATATACTTGAAAGAGTATAGTATTCTTTCAATGAGGACTTCTCCCAGAACAAGTCAGTTTGATGGTGTGTCCAAACCGAGTAACCGAATTTTGTTGGACATGATAAGGTTAATCATGAGTCGCTCTGAGCTACCATTTCCTTCAAACGGATACGCATAAACAGTGCATAACTTATTTAGAATAAGGTTTCATAAAAATCTGTTTGACAGACTTCATATTAGATATGAACGGGAAAGAAACCGGATTTCACATTCCTGATAATTTGGGAATGCTAGGCATATGTTTGGATGATACCAAACTTAAACCCAAAATTGGATAAGTGCCAATTGTAGGTTATCCTAGGGATACCAAAGTATAATACTTATACAACTCACTAGAGAACAATTTAATTGTTGCTCGCCATACGCTTTTCCTAAGAGGAATACCGATATGCAGTGGTAAGTGGGAGGATAGTAAAACTCGATGAAAATCGGAGTAATACTATTCCAGTCACCGATTCCTAATGAAACATAAATAGTTCATCAAAGATGAAACTATACCATTAATCTTCGAATACAAGAACCGCGTAAGTCGGAGAGAGTCAGAAACAACCTGGGTATGGGTTTCTGATCTCATCCATAAAGATATCTATCTTATTGAGGAATACCAACTGACTACGTATGAGGAAGTAATACAAGGTATCGACTCCCTATTATGACATAGTGTCATGAGTCCGAAATGGATTCCATGTATATCAACTAAGTTTGGATACTAGTTGATGTACCGCAAGCATTGTGCCTATTGTACTATACTACTTAATATAACTTCAAGGAAGATACATGGAAGGCACATATCAACGTGTAAGGCTAGGCTTTTAGCGAAAAGGTATCGTTATCAACATTGTGTGTTGACGAAACCTTTTACCTGTTGCCACTGTAAATCCATTTGGATAATGCTACTAAAGCTGCATGTTTCATTTATGAAATATGTCACCTTAAAGGGAAAATGCTTTCCTGAAAAGAAAACCTTTAGGAGGATGTTTACAACATCCTGTAAGTTTTGTCGTACCAAAACTAGCAAACAAGATTTGCAGGTTAATCGATACATGTTTGGATTGAAGCAAACATTAGGTTCTTGGAATTATCGTTTTGATGTAATCATAATATATTATGATTTAATTCAAAACGAAATGATTCTTGTGTATATAAGGAGGTTAGTGGGAGCGCACTGGCAGTGGATGTCCTCCTAAAATAATGATAATATGTCATTTCTTGGAAATGATATTCCCATATAAACAATCGGTGAAAGCTTGGCTTTCGAGAAAATTCTCTATAGAATTCTTGTGAGAAACAACTTTTATTCTAGGAATAAAGATCTACTGGGATAGATCTAAAAGTTGTTAAAACTCTCCGAGAACTCGTACATTGAAAAATGTACATACGCTTTGAGCATATGAGTCACAATCGGGCCAACCTAGTGATAGTCACTGGATTGATATTAATAACATCTGTTAGTTTCTTAGAGAACTAAGGATGCTGTCTTAATCTATGGAGAAGGAGAACTTGAAGTGACTGGGATCACTATAGCAAGTTTCCTAACCGATAAAAACGACTATAAGTCGTAAACGGTACTATAAAGTTTGAATAACGGAACAGTAAGCTGGAAATCTTCCAAGCAAGATACTGTTACCGAATAAACAACAAATGCGGGTTATTGCTGCAGCTGAGGCGGCAATAGAAGCCTTCTGGGTCGATAATAAATCTAATTAGATTAGATATAGTTCTGTTAGCAGCTGAGCTAGGCTTCATCACAGGCTAAAGAATTAACGGTCTCATCAACGATCCAGATATATACTTCGATATTCATCTGATTCGTTCGGAAATCACATCAGACGATAATCATGCAAATCCGCTAACGAAAAGACGCCTCAGTAATTTGAGCCAACCGTACATAGTTCGGGTGTCAGACACTCGAGTGACTGGCTATAGGCCAAGTGGAAGATTGTTGGACAATTATGACCCATAGCATCACTATTTGTACAGATCACGGTGTTGTTGTACAAATAACTATGTGACAAAGGAGATTGCACTCTTATCATTTGTGATTAGATCACCAAGATATATAAATGGTAGGAGGTCCTAATAATTTATTCCTAGATTGAGAATGATATGAGACAGTATCAGTCCACGAAAGATAAATCATTAAATATCCCTAGTCAGAGTATTATCGAGATTGGACATCGATAAATACGTAAAAGACTAGTATTAACGTGTGCGCGTTGTGAGGGCATAACTGCATAGTTCTCATATATTTAGGTATAAGATACTCATGCAAGTGTAATAGGAGGTTGTGTTTTACCGATGGTACGGGAAACAGCTTCGCTCTGGATAGACCCCATCGGAATTCCATTGGTAGTATGACTATGTGTCTATGGAAGTCCGAAATCAGGGTAGGTGTATTTGGTCTTAACTTGATACTTGCACCGCTAATACTTGCGACAATCAATATACTTTGGTTTTGGTCGTCCAGGGCTTTAACCGATTTTCTGTGTACGCCTCTTCTGGGTATATCGAGAATCGTAGTGTGTTGGGTGTGGTCAAGACGGAAGTATCACTTCAGTCATATGGAGATGATGGTCACGTAGGATACGGTACTAGTACTCTTATGTACTGCAGTCATCAGGATAAAATGACAAGGTCAGGTTATCCGATTATAGAGACTAGTCACCAGACATCCGACATGTGCTTCGTACGGGGCAGACATAATTCCAGCCCCAGGCCTAGCACGTGATCATCCGATACTGGATCGACATACGCAATACTACGTATACTACGCCTGATATAGATCCTTATATTCCTATAAGGATATTTCTGGAGAATTGGGTAGGCATGGTGCTTTGTTAGAAGCCAACCTTGTCTTGTAAATCGATATAAACGTAGTACTAGGTACTTACCTGTTCGGATAATCCGACGACCGAATTTACTACCAACATATCCAAGGATCTCATGGGTCGCTTCCCGAAGATTCACCGATGATGTATGACTCACACTTTTAATTAATGTAGGATTAATTAGATGAGAGAGAAAATTAATCTGGGATTAATTGCGGAGATATTTTATCTGGGATAAAATATCATTCAAAGAGAGATAACGATTAATTTGGAATTAATCGATTAAATAATATATTCAATATATTATACAAAATTGGATTTCGACGCAGAATTAAAATTAGATTTTAATTCAGACGAACGAGTAAATTTAGAATTAATTCGTTAGCGACGTGAATAGTGATTTCGCTAGGCATAATCATTTAATTGCGTCGCACCGGAAAATTCGTTAATTTGGAATTAGTGAACCTGAGCCCGAGATTTTTTACGAGCGCATTCGCATTTCAAATTCGAGTGCAGCACGCAAGTCAAATCAAGCGTCAAATCACTAGTCACATCAAGCGTCAAATCATGTCACTTTGAGTAATGTGACTTGATGGAAGTGGTTGGCATTTATGGCTTTGATTGTTTGACTTTTTAAGCCAAAATTTTGGTATATGTTTTTAGAAATCAAGTACCAAAATTAGACAACAACTTTTCATCTCTCTCTCTCTCAAAATCCTCTCCTCTCTCACACCATGGAAGGGCATTTTTCTTCACTGGTTTGGCAGCTCACTGCCATGAGCCAAGGAGAAAATGGGAAGCAAGTGTGATGATTTTGCGGCAAAATCATCGAGAGCTAGCACTCCGAGAGACATGCGAAGGTGATAGGGAAGTCACCCATGAGCTTGGAATCATTTGACGAAGCTTGGAGCTTGACGAAGGAAGATTGAAGCCAAAACAGTGGGTTGTTTCACTGCCACTGCCGAGAGGACTAATGAGCAGAAATAAAATTTTTGTTCGTTGCCGCGTCGCTCAACCGATCGATGTGAGTATTCCGCGACTTCCTCGAATGTATTCACATGTTGTTTCATGCTTGTTTAATGATCTTGGGAGGCTTAGAAAACCCCAACATATTCATGTACATTGATGCTCATGATATCCAGGGATGTATCAAAAGAGGATCTGTTAATCATGTGTACAAGGTGTTGGGTTCTCCTAGAACATGCCAATGATCTATTAATCATAATTTGTGTGAATTAACAAAGTAAGTTGCGGAAAAATACTCACTTTGATCGGAAATGGTGGATGTGTAGATAACAAAAATTTGCAACCTTTGTCAAGTGCTCCAAGCTCTCCTTTGTATGTATGTTGAGCTCCAAGCTTTGATCTTTGCATTCCAAACTCAAGGGGATAGTTTCCCTATCACCTTTGTAGACTCTTTAAAGTGCTAGCAATGGAAAATTTTACAACAAAATCTTCCCTTCGGTAGAGAGTAACTCTCGGAAAACTTGGAGAAAAAAGAGGGAGTGAGTTTCAGCCTTGGTGAAAAAAAAATGAGAGAGTGAGAAGTGTTTTGATTTTCCAAAATCAAGTAAACTAATGCCAAACTTCAAAAGTTAGTATAAGTCAATCACACATCAAAAATAAAATAAGGTAATGTGTTTTACAAGTCAAAACCAACTAACAACTTCCATCACCATAAAGTAAGTGTAGTTGACAAGTGATGTGACTTGTGGGCCCCACTTTAAATTCAAAATCTGAGTGGGCCCGCAAAACACATTTCGGGCTCGGGTTCATTAATTCCGAATTAACGAATTTTCCTTTGCGACTTAATTAAATCAAATTTAATTAAATAATAATGTCTCGCAAAATTATTACGAAAGTCGCTCGTGAATTAATTCTAAATTAATTCGTTCGCCCGAATTAAAATCCAATTTTAATTCTGCTTTGAAATCTAATTTCATTTAATATATCGAATATATTATTTAATCGATTAATTCCAAATTAATCGTTCTCTCTTTACTAATAGAATTTTATCCTAGATAAATTCTTGCCGCAATTAATCCTAGATTAATCTTCTCTCTCTCATAATTAATCCTAGATTAATTATGTTCGAGTCAAACGTCATCGGTGAATCTTTGAGAAGTGACCCAAGAGATCCCTGGATATAATGGTAGTACATACGATCTCGGACTATCTGAATATGTGCGTACCCGGTACTACGTTCCTACCGATTTACAAGACATGGTTGGCTTCTAGCAAAGCACCGTGCCTACCCAATTCTCCAGAAATATTCTTTAAAGGAATATATAATCTTTGTCAGGCATAGTATACGTAGTATTGCGTATCACGATCCAGTATCAGATGTCACATGCTAGGCCTGGGGCTGGAATAGTGTCTGCCCGTACGAAGCATATATCGGATCACTAGCAACTAGTCTCTTTATCGGATAATCATGACCTAGTCATATTATCCCGATGACTGCAGTACTTAAGAGTACCAGTTCTGTATCCCTGCGTGATCATCATCTCCATATGACTGAAATGATACTTCCATCTGGAAATCACACCCAATACACTACGATTCTCAGTATATCCAGAAGAGGCGTACACAGAACCTGTTAAAGCCCCGGACGACCAAAACCAAAGTATACTGATTATCGCAAGTATTAGCGATGCAAGTCTCAGGTTAAGATCAAATACACATACCCTGATTCAGATTCCCATAGACACATAGTCATACTACCAATGGGATTCCGAGGGGTCTATCTAGAGCGAAGCTGTTTCCATACCATCGGTAAACATAACCTCTTATTACACTTGCATGAGTATCAAATACCCAAATATATGAGAACTATGTCGTTGCGCGTGCATAACACGCACAAGTGGAATACTAGCCTATTCTGCATTATCGATGTTCAGTCTCGATAATACTACGACTATGGATATTTAATGATTAAACCTTACGTGGATTAATATTGTCTCATATCTTATTAATCTGGTACTAATCATATGGACTTTTATCATTTATATATCCAAGTAATCTAATTACAAAATGATAAAAGAACAATTTCCTTTGTCACATAGTTAATTTGTACAACAACACCATGTTCTGTACAAATAGTGATGCTATGGGTCATAATTGTCCAACACAAGGTATATGTATCACTCATGAGTTTATGATTTGTTAAATCCATGACATAGTACACTATGAAAATGAGTTCAAAATGTTACTGAGAGATCGCAAATTGATAAGTCGATAATATTATACCTTAGGGATTTGACGTTTATATCTATATCACTGGTATAATTTGGATAACCTGTGATAAATGGATTATACATATGTAAAGACCTCGACTTATATAGTTCAGCGAGATTATATATGGTCATCATAATTCATGAGTGGGTGAATTATGGACACGAAATTGGTCATAATATATTTTTGGATTAAGCAAATTAATTCGAATTATTTTTAGATGAAAATACACATAACGAGGGTATTTTGGTTTTTTTATGCTTTTAATATGTATTTGTATTTGATACATAATTAGATTATATAAATATTAATCAACATATGGAATTATGACACATATAATGCAGATGTGTACAAATATCATTTAATGTAAACGATAATTATGCATTATATAAATACAAGTGTGAAGTTAATATATATATATATTAACATGTGTCAGATTTAATATATGATATTTGTGTAAATAAAACGACAATAATGCACCCAGGTTTCGACCAATCTACTGTAAAAGGGATGATTTTTCATTTGCTAGTTTTTGGTAGAAAAACCTAGAATTCTCAAGGTTACCAAACACACCAAAGAGAAAAAATTGGGAGGGAAATTAAACAAGGACAAATTTTAAGGAAATTTCAAAATTAAATGTAATCTTTAATTATTTTTAATTTAAAAAATATTTTTATTGCTCTTGTGAAATTTTCCTCTCTTGAATTTTGTGTTTTGTGGTTTTGTTGCCTAATTTGGGAATTATATGAATGTATAAAGCTTAATTGAATGAAATAAATGTAATTTAGATTCAAATTTGTTATAAGATAATTAATTTCCATTCTTGATTTTTATGACCACTCTTATAATACCTAAAATTGTTCTTGGTAATCTCATGTGTGGAGACTTTGAATGGTGAAAAATTAATTTGATTGATTTGTTGGAAAATTAGATTTAGCATGAAAATAATTAGATTAATTTTTAATTTAATAAAATCTATAAATTAACTATTTTGGTATGAAATATATGATATTTGAATGTTTATGGATTTATTGGGTGTTGAAATAATTTTTGAAAATTATTTCGGGATCGAGATCGACGAATTACGCGAAAACGATAAAAACAGAAAAATCATGTAAAACACAATTGTGCAAGGAATTATTCACTGCACAGTTGTGTTTAGGGGCTGATTGGTCACTATTCATGTGACCAAGTCAACCCCGCTCGAGGTCCGGCTGACTGGTTTGATCGGTCACATGTTTTGTGCAAATTTATCTTAAATCATTTTCGTAAAATTTTACCGTATTTCTGAAATTTATTTTGGTGTCGTTATTTGATTTCGACAAATAATTTAGGCTAAATATGAATAAATTAATGGTATATGATACCGACTAATTTATTCAGAAGATTTAAAAAAAAATAAAATACGATTTCGCCTAAATCACGCTTTCGTTGTCGAAACCCTAACAAAATTGGTATCAAATCGTGTCTGATCCTACATCCTGTAAATGTTTCGTGTTTGATATATGATATTTAATCCGATTTTGATGTTTATACATGCATGTTAAATTAATTTGACTAATTAAAATTGTTTGAAAATTTTTGAAAATCCCTAATTAATAAGGCTTGAATAGTAACTTGTGTGAGAGAACACATGTTTCTAAATACGTCTTTTAATACAAATGTAAATAAATTTCTACGACTATATCATTATCATTCCAAAGCTATGAAGATATAGTAGATAGAAATTTTATTTGCGTCGATAGACCATATTTGTTATATGTGGTAAATTCAAATGAAATTGAAAATCCTGAACATGCCAAAGCTGTTTGGGCTACATCAGTATCTTGAATTTATCATTGACAAGTAAATCATTGAATACGCCTCATTGTGAACGTTCTAAAAATGTCAAATGGTATGGATTGAAACCCAAGAGTCACAGCGAGTATGATTGACAATGGGTTGTCTATTTATGAATATATGTAAGCGAGAACATGCCAAAACTGTGAGCCGAAACATATTCATCGGTCAACTTCCCAATATGAAATTTAATTTAATAATTTTTTTTGTATTATGTATAGGAATTTTACATTAAATAGCAGGATGTCATCTTTTAGATTAAAAAGCTATGATCTATTTGATGTTATTTGATATTGTATGAAATTGCATTCCGCTAATCGTTCTCTCGCTCTCTATATGATAGATTTGTGATGGTGGCTACTTCATCGTCTAATCATTTTTCTCGTATGCTAGATACGAATAAGCTAAAAGGCCCTGAAAATTTCACAGATTAGGAACTGGATTTGAGGATTGCCTTGAATTAAAAAAAAGGTTGGGTACATGTTACAGATGCCGATACCCATTACTATAGCTAAGCTATATTTATTTTTCATGTTATTAATATCTTATTGACTTGTGAAGCCATGATTTCTAGTTGGATTTTGGATTCTGCTTGTCATATTCACATCTGTAATTCGGCTAAGCGAAAGTAGAAAGGTGAAACCTGGAGAGATACAGTTGCGATTCAGAAGTGGAGAATCTTTGGACGCAGTTGCTATTAGAGTGTATGACATTCCCCTTGCTAGTGGGATCCTATTGTTATATGACTGTTATTTTATACCAGGATATGTAGTGACTATTATATCACTTTTTGTATTAGATACAGAAGGATATCATGTAAATATTAAAAATAGTTTTTTATTAATATGATAAAAATAATATTCAAATCCTTGTATGTTAAAATGAACATGGTCATTACATTTTACACTCTCCTCGAGATATTTTTAATACTGGGATATGTAAACGAAATAGGTCTAATGTTAGTAATATTCAATTATGACATATGAGATTAGTGATAAGTGCGGTTTATACCCACTTATTATGGCATTTTTAGCCTATTATTTTGTTATGTTTCGTACCATTTAATGTCAATTATAGTTTATTTTATGTTTTATTTGTAAGAGCATTAATACATGGATCTTGGGACATTTGCACGTGTTTTAGGAACTTTCGGAAGCATCGGACGAGCACGGGAGCATAGAACGCGAAACACGGGAACAAGTGAAGAATTCATCACTGGCGCTGCAGCGCCCAAGTCCTGGCGCCACAGCGCCAGCGAGAAGATTACGCGTCCCAGCCAAAAGGCCGAGGATTTGGCGCCGCAACGCCATGCCCATGTGCCACGACGCCTGCAAGACCACGCATCTCACACATTTTCCAGAGGCTTTAGCGCCGCGGCGCTGTGGGAGTGATCAAACACACGCGTTCCAGCACATAAAATTAGGGTTTTTTTAAGATACCCAATGACACCCAAGGCTCTACTATAAATACATTAGTCCATCCAAGATTAAAGGGGGAGGCTAATACACAACACAAAACACAGAAACACATATTTTTAGAGATCCAAGGAGGAGGATTGAAGAGCAACAAGAGGAGACAAAGGCGGTGATTTCCGAAGAGTGAGAGATTCAATTCGGATTTTATCTTCTTATTTCTTTCTTAGAATTCTAATAATTTCAATTAGATTCATGACTTGTTTATTATTATTTTTATCATTAGTCATGAACTAAACTCATTAATTATGGGGAATGATGTAACTGATGTTTGAACCCTGTATTGTTTGCTAATTTTGTTATGAAGTTTTATTGATTTATTTATATTCTTTTAAGTTTAATGCTTTGTGTTTGCTGGCCACAAATATGATGATATATGTTTAGAATCTATCACTCGAGAGAGGGGATTTTGAATAGATCTTGATAATATAACCTAGGAGTTTTACAGAGTTCGAGAGAATATATAAATTCCTTTGAAGTCGTTAAGATATAATCACAAAGCGTAATTAGTTGTTAACTACTGGATTTTTATAGAGATATCGAAGTTTGTAGTTGATGATATTTTCACTCGGCACTCAAGAGAGGGAGTGGATATTTTCGGAATCTTGACTTATAAATAATATAACTGAACAATGATTAATTGGCATGACAAATACATAGGTGACAACTAGGTGAAATCAGGATCCAGAATCTCTATCGTATTAGTCTCTTATATCTAATTATTTTTATATTTATTTATTAAAATCTTTATTATTTGTTTTCTAAATAAAGTTAGGATTATCAATTGTAGTAATTAGTGCGAGTTAACACAATCCATGTGGGTTCGACACTCTTAACTCATATTTATACTAAAACTTGACACAGTACACTTGCGGTACGATATAAAATATCACAACAATTAGGTCATATAGGTGTACGTGCCTAACCCAGTTAGTTAGAAATGATTTGATTAAGAATCTTACCATAAAACTTTATCCAATTTTTGAATTTTGTATTAACGGGAAAATGAATAAAGCTCCATTTACCGATATAGGACATCAAGACACTGACTTATTAGAGCTCATAAATTCTGATGTATGTGTTCCTATGAGTCAAACTGTTCACATTGGCTATTCTTACTTTGTTACCTTTACCGATGATATGTAATGTTATGATTATGTTTATTTGATAAAACATAATTCTAAAACTTTTGAAAAGTTAAAAGAATTTTGAAACGAAGTAAAAATGTAAGATTGTGACATAAGATTTTTAGGATTACGTATAAACACGAGACTTCCGAAGATTCAATCTAAAGAAGATCGCGTCACATTGGTGATTTTCTGTATGTATAAGGAGTGACCAATGTGAACATGCTATATGAGTCGAGGTATTGTATATAGTTGCACTAAAAGTAGGAGTTGAAATCTAATGAGCCTATTATGGGATAACAATTTAACTTCAATAATATGTACTCACTATAAGTAGACCTGGCCGACGGTTCAGTTCCGGTTTGGAACCGAACCGAACCGGCCGGTTCCCGGTTCCACAAGTATGGAACCGGAACCGAACCAGAATTAATCGGTTCGGTTCCGGTTCCACACTTAAGTGGAACCGAAACTGTAAACCGAACCGGTCGGTTCCGGTTCGAACCTTTTCTTTTTCTTTTTTTAATTATATAAAAAAAATCGAAAATAATTTAAAATAATTTAGATTAATTTAATAAATAAATAAAATTATTAAATTAAAGAGCTTGAACTTAAATTTTAAAAAATTTAAGTTGCCTACGTATCCTCTAGGGGTGAGAGGAATCAAAGCTCACGTAGTTCCATTACAATTTTAAGATATTTCCCCTTTGGAAATTTACAATTTTGTAATTATCAATCATCATTATCAGTTGATCCTTCAGCTCCCGTTCCGCTTGCACTTGTTGTTGCAGATGCATTATCGAACAAGTCTTCAAAATCATCGGGGACATCTTCTTGTTGTCTCAGATCAGCTCGAGTCCAATCATCCACACAAGTTGTTGCTTCTAGAGTGTTTGGATGTAATGAAGATCGTCTAGCTTCCAATATATTCCTCTCAAGCTGAAGGCTTGCTCAACCGCAACTGTGAAAATAGGTGCTGCCAATATCTCTTTAGCAATAATTGATAAAACAAGATATATATTTTGATGTCGGTTCCACCATTCAAGGATTTTAAAATTTTTACTAACTGTAGACATGATACAGAGGTACGGCGACGTTGTCCGGGCTCGCGGCCTGTTGGGAGTACGGAGTAGCCCGCGGGGGACTAAACTGGAGAATAAATGGAGTCGCCACCCAGTGTGAACTGGGAAATGATTTAAGGCCGCACTCACACCTTGCAAGGGGAAGACCTCAAACCGTTGGGTTCGGAATGGTCCCTTACTTATGTCAATTATAATGAAAGGATTTATGCAATAATATAACCAAGTCTTATGCAACACATGCAAGATAATTTAATCAACACACAAGTTTGCACACCCATAAACGTAAATAAAAATGAAGGCAAATGCATAATTCCATAAACATATTAAACAAAGAAGTATGAAAATGTAAATAAGTAATAACAGTAAAAGCGTTAATAATAAAGAGAAATGATTAAGTATGTAATGCAAAAGAAATGACCAAAAAGGCCAACATGCATAAAATATGATAAAGAAGAGTCTGCCCACTGTATGCGCGTTCGTGTAGCGTTCAGAAACGCATTCGAACAGTATGTGATATGATGCATGGTAAAACAAAATACATGCGTTTGTGTAGCGTTCGGAAACGCGTTCGAACGGAGTGAGGCAGAATGCATATGTTCGTGTAGCGTTTGAGAACGCGTTCGAACGAGATTACCAAAGTGGTAAAAAAATGACATACACACGTGCGTGAATGTTTCTCAAGCGGTACGTGGAATTGTATCCTAAGTACAGACCACACTATCGTCCATTCGGATTCGGCTACGGAATTTATGTCTGGGTTTCCATCCGATATACCACAAGAGGCAACACTCAAGCATTAACACAACATGAATACGAAGTAAAAAATGACAACCAAAAAGGCGAATAACAAGATCAACGGAAGAAGGGTGTGACCAAGAGCTTTGGCCAACTTCTATATGGGATCTTGTATACCCAGCGCGGTAAAACATTATGGTAAAGGTAGCTTTTAGGCATTTCCCTCGAATGAAGGACCTTTAATCCAACGCGATTAGCCCATGTGCACCAAATGACGACGCAAAAGTAAATAGACGGAATAACATGCAGAAAGTAAATGACAGAATAATAAAATAGATGCGACCAAGGCCGACATCTATATGGGACTTCATATGTCCGATTGGACGTACTTCACATTCAATCAAGTATAATTTGCCCGACGCGGTAAAACATCGTGGTAAAGGTAGCCTTTAGGCATTTCCCTCAAATGGAAAACCTTTAATCCAACACGATCAGCCCATGTGTACTAAATAGCAATGTATAAATAAATAAAGCGATAACATGTGAAAAGTAAATAACGGAATAATAAAAGAGATGCAACCAATGCCAACATCTATATGGGACCTCGTATGCCCGATTGAACGTATTTCACATTCAATCAAGTATACTTCATCCGGCGCGGTAAAATATCGTGGTAGAGGTAACCTTTAGGCATTTTCCTCAAATGGAGGACCTTTAATCCAACGTAGTTAGCCCATGCGCACTAGATTAAGAATGCATAAATAAATAAAGCAAAAACATGCAGAAAGTAAATAACGAAATAATAAAAGAGATGCGACCAAGGCCAACCTCTATATGGGACCTCGTATGTCTGATTGAACGTATTTCACATTCAATCGAGTATACTTCATCCGGCGCGGCAAAACATCGTGGTAAAGGTAACCTTTAGGTATTTCCCTAAAATTGAGGACTGTAGGACATAGAAATCAGTGACGTTGTTCCAGGCTCGCGGCCCGGTCGGGAGTACGAAGTAGCCTGCGGGGGACTAAATCGGAGAAATAAAATGGAGTCGCCACCCAGTGAACTAGGAAAATGATTTAAGGCTGCACTCACCCCTCGCAAGGGAAAACCTCAAATCGTTGGGTTCGGAATGGTCCCATACTTATGCCACTTATAATGAACGGATTTATGCAATAATCTAACCAATTCTACGCAACATACGTTCCCAAGAGTACCCTATGTCTAAGTTTACGTACATGAAAACAAAACCTATATCTATGTTTGCATGCATAAAAGTAAGTCGTCATAACAGAAAACACACAATCTCATGAACCTATTGGATTAAAAAACCTGAAAATATAAATAAATAACAATCTAAACGTAAACATAGATTAAATTCCTAATGCGAAAGAAATAACTAATCATGCTTGGAAATAATCAACTAAATCATGCATAAAAGTAACATATTATTCCTAATAAACAACAAATAAACATAAGATTGGATGACACGAAATATGTGTGTTTCTCAAGCGGTACATGGAGTTGTCTCCCACGTACAGACCGCATTACCGTCCATTCGGATTCGGCTACGAAATTTACGTCTGGGTTTCCATCCTATATACCACAAGAGATAACACGTATTTCATTCATCCCATGGCCACAGCATACATGAATTCACAATATGCATGCAAAGAAATAAATAACAAAAAAAAGAACGGGAATAAATAAAAAGGTGCCCTCAGGTCTAACCTCTTAAGTCGTCTCTTGGAAGTACGCTACGCGGTTGTTCGGAAGGGTTGGTGCTCCGCAACTTTTCCGATGTACTGGTTCGTTGTTTTCCTTCGTTGCCTCGCTATTTTGGGCTGCTGTTTGTTCTGTTTTCGCTGTTGTTTCTGGTCACTATTTTTGCGATTTTATGGACTATTTTAACTTGTTGTTTTGTGGTTATTTAGGTGTATTTTTTGGGGCTGTTTTATGTGAATGCAGGGCTATTTTAGGGACTTTTCTGGACTGGTTTAAAGGTTGATTTTTGGGCTATTTTGGGGTGATTTCTTCTTAGTTCTGGGGGCTGTTTTGATGGTGTTTCACGGTGGGATAAGATCTGCTGGATAGGTTGTTGTCTTGGCGTGAATGAGGGCTGCTGGATGGGTTGTTGTTTGGCGTGAGTGGGAAGTTAACGTCCTGTGTGCGTGAGTGTATGCTGTGAAGAGTAAGGGCGTGTGTGCGTGACGTGAATGGTTGTGAGTGTGTGCTGTGAAGAGTGAAGGCGTGAGTGTGTGAGAGGCGTGAGTGTGTGCTGTGAAGAGTGAATGTGCGTGAGTGGCTGTGAGTGGTGTGAATATGCGTGAGTGGCGTGAGGGGCTATGCTTGTGTGCTGCGGCGTGAGTGGCTGTGAGTGTGTGATGTGGTATGTGTGCAAGGTGTCAACATGCGAGAGCTGCAAGCATGGGTTTGTGAAGGGTTGTTGCTTGTGTGCGTGAATGAGGTATTTAGGTTATGGAGATGTGCCAAGAGGGTTGAAGTGAGAGGGCTGAGCAGTGGCCGAGAGTTAGGGTTTTTTAGAGAGTTAGGGCGTGAATCTGCCATGGAAGTGAAGGGTTGGTTTAAGGTCCTTTTATAGGAGATGGTTGAGGTTGTCCTTGTATGGGTAGGGAAAGAATATTGTGTAATTATGGGGGAATATTTAATTTGTGTGTCATAAGGAAATGATCTCTTCAATTTAGGAAGGTAATTTGATTTGATTTGATTTTATTTTATTTAGTTTAGGAATGTAATTTAATTTAATTATGAAGGTGATTTGTTTTGATTTCAACATGTGTTTAATGTGTGGATTTTTATTTTGGATGTGATTTAATGGGCTTTGGTGGGCGTGTGGGCTAGTGTGTGGGCTTGGGCGTTTGTGGCTTGATGTGGGGCTTGGTGTGTGGCTTGTGGGGGTTTTGGGCCAATGATGGATTTCAAAACAGAGGTCCAACGAGCGAACCCGAAGCTAAGCCAACGAATTAAGTCCAACAAGGTACTGATTTCTGAATTTTCCCTTCCGACATCCGTTTCCCGCGACTTCCGCCACTTAAAGAGTAGTGCCTCCGCACGAGGATTATCATCGGGACTTATATGCAAAAATGCAGTGCCTACAAGGACCTTTAATCCAACGTAGTTAGCCCATGCGCACTAGATTAACAATGCATAAATAAATAAAGTAATAACATGCCGAAAGTAAATAATGAAATAATAAAAGAGATGCGACCAAGGCCGGCATCTATATGGGATCTCGTATGCCCGATTGAACGTATTTCACATTTAATCAAGTATACTTCGTCCGGCGCGGCAAAACATAGTGGTAAAGGTAGCCTTTTGGCTTTTCCCTCAAATAGAAGACCTTTAATCCAACGTGATTAGCTCATGCGCACTAGATAGCAATGCATAAATAAATAAAGTAATAACACGCAGAAGGTAAATAACGGAATAATAAAACGCAAACAATGAATGAACACAAAATTAAATAACAAAATGAAACATGTGCTTGAAAGTTTCTCAAGCGGTACGTGGAGTTGTATCCCAAGTACAGACCGCACTACCGTCCATTCGGATTCGGCTACAGAATTTACGTCTGGGTTTCCATCGGATATACCGCAAGAGATAGCACGCAATCATTAACTCAACATAAATGAAAATATACGTAAAACATAATGATGCATGCGAGTGATCAACAATAAATAACTGAAAAGATAAATAATAAAGGGTGCCCTCGGGTCTTACCTTTTAAGTTGCTCCTCGGAAGTGCGTTACGTCGTCACCGGAAGGATTAATGCTCCGTAACTTTTTTGGTTTTCTGATTCTATTTCGCTTCTGTTTTACTTGCTATTTTCTCCATCTTTCGTCTCTGTTTTGGGACTGTTTTTACTGTCATTTTCGGTCACTATTTCGGGGTTATTTTCGGTGATAAAGGCTACTATTTTAGGGTTATTTTGGTGATTTTTTTAGATTGGTTTTGGCTTTGTTGTATTCGGCTAAGGGGCTTATTACTGAGAGTAGCTGGTTCAGTTTGATTTGTGTATGGCTCTCGGTTGGGGCTAGTTGAAGAGTTATTGTTTGTTGTTAACGTGAGTGAAAGGCTGTTTGTACGTGAAGAGTTTGTGAGGCACTGTTTTGGCTTTGTGAGGGCTGAGTATGGTTCACGTGGATGGTTTGTGTGTGTTCTTGGTAAGGGACGTGTCTAAAGGCTATTATTTTGTTGTTTATGTCATCGGTGGAGGGCTTAGTTTTTAATCTCGGTTTGGGTGGTTCTTTTGCTCGCGTAAAGGGTTTTTTGGGGGCAGTTCTTTTGGCTCGGTAAATGGGCTGATGTATGGCTTAATTTGATGATGGTTTGGTTTGTTGGTTTTGTTTGCTTGTGATGGTTCGGTGGCTTGTCAGTTTGCTTATTGTTTGGTGGTGCTGAGAAGGGTATTTGTGGTGAGGATTTATTGTTTTCTTATGAGCAGACGGTCAAGGATTATTATTCTATTGTTAAGTGAGCAATGTGTGTGTGGTGAGGCCGAGAGTGGAGAGAGGGTGAAGGGAGAGATGTGGGAAGCTTTTAGGGTTTGTCTTTTTTGTGGATGCCGAGAGTTTGGTGAGAGATGGAGAGGCCAATAGAAGAGGATTTTTCTTTGTTTGATTTGTGTTACCGAGAGGTTGAGAGAGAGATGTGGTGCCGTGAATGAGAGTCCAGGAAGGGGGAGATGGTTGGATTTTGGTGTCTTTTATAATAGTGTGCTAGGGTTTCTCATGCATGGGATTTCAAAACAAGGAAACAAATCAAGCCATAAAGGAGATGCATTTAATTAAATTATTTAGGAAAGAAATATTGTATATTTTGGTGGGGATTGAATTCAATATATTTTTAAATTTGGAAGGGGATTTGATTGGATTTGGCATGTATTGCATGTGCTTAAATTGTTCTAATTGATTGGGCTTGGACGGAATGGGCTTTGTGTGGGCCTAAAAGGGTTGCAAGGGTTTTGGATGAGTGCGTATGGGTATGTGGGCTAATATTCAAAACAGAGATCAACTAAGTGAACCTGAGGCCAAACAAATGAGTTAATTTTGATAAGGTATTAATTTTTAAATTTTCCCTTCCGACGTTCGTTTCCCACGACTTCCGCAGCTTATCAGGTAGTGCCTCCATACGAGGCTCATCATTGGGCTTTATGCAAAAATGCAGTGTCTACACTAACTAAACTTTCAGTAGGAAACTAGAAATTTGTAGATAAATAATTATCTAATTCAGGGTTATTAGTTGTCGTATCCCTAGTTTTTTTATTTCGTTGCAGTAACCAACGATCCCCTGCGCTAAGTCTTGTTTGAATTACCGGTTCTCTACTACTAGATTCACCTAATGTTCCTAAGTTATATCTTACAATATAATCATTAAATAACTCAATTAAATCATTTCTTAATCTCACTATTATTCTTGTAATATCAATATCATCTAATATTCCTAAATAAGTATAGTAAGCTTGTAAAGCACTATTCAAACCTTCTAATTTAAATCTATGATCAAAAACAGCAGTAATAAGATAAAGTAAATGAATTTCTCTAAAATAATTCAACCATTTATGTTTCGTAACAGTAATGGATTCTAACAAAACAATATCATTAGGATCGTTACTTTCAAGATGTTCATCGAAAGTACCAACAATATTCAAACTTTCAAGAAGAAATAAATGTGTTGTAGGATAATAAACTCCGCTGAAAATTAAAGTAACATCATTAAAAACTTTTAAAATTTCTAAATTTTTTCACAAATATCTCATTGACTAGGAAAAAATGTGATATTTTGAACATGTTTAGAAAAAAAACTACATAATGCATCTTTGTATTGTAATCCTTGACATAAAAGAAAATAAGTTGAATTCCAACGTGTTGGAACATCTCTTGAAAATTTAATCGGTTAATACCATTTTTTACAAAACTTGACACATTCTCTCCTAACTTGAGAATATGACCAAATATAATTAAGTGCTTTCTTAATAGGATCAATGAAATGTGATATTCAGACCATCTTGAACACATAAGTTAAGGACATGACATGTGCAACGAATATGAAAAAATCGACCCCCTAAATTTGGTTGACATATTTCTTTTAAATCATTGATGGATGCAGTATTTGCAGATGCATTATCAAATCCAATTGTTAAAATTTTATTTACTAAATCATATTCATAAAAAATTACCTTCATCATTCTATAAATATTTTGTGCAGTATGTTGGTCATCAAAAACTCTAAATGCAATAAGTCATTTTTGCATGGTAAATGATGCATCAATCCAATGACAAGTCACACCCATGTATGAGTGTGTTCGCCAATGGTCACTCCAAATATCAGAACATATAGAAATACGACCTTTAATATCTTTAAATATTTCATTTAAAATAATTTTAGCATCTTTGTATAATTTAAAAATATGAAATTTTGTTGTATTTCGAGTCATTCTACATGTAGCAGGATTTAAAGCATTATGCACGTAATTAGTAAAATGAAGTTTTTCACCAAAGCTTAAAGAAATATGTACCATACAAGTTAATTTCGCAAATTCTTCTATATTTTGCATCAGAATATTTAAATAAATCTACAGCACTCGTACCTCTACTAGATGATGCGTACCTGGCCATTTGAGTTTGCGTCGTATCAAGTCCAAGTTCAACCGCATGATGTCTTTCCATGTGCTTGATCATATTGTCGTATCCACTAGAAAATCTGTAGGAAACCCCACAATGGTTGCATACTGCTCTTGAACCTTCATCGATATCGTCTAAATGAAAATGAATTTTGAAAACATCCGAGGAACGAGACTTAACTTCTCTTCTCCGTGATTGTGAACCGACACTAGGGCCGCTCTCTTGGGTTGGCATATTTGACATTATGTTATCAGATGAGCTTGCCATTTTTTGTTTAAGAAATGAGTAAGAAGAATAAGAAAATTGAGAATGATAATAACTAATTTGTTATTATAAATGAGAGAATTGAGAATAAGAGAATTGTAGGAATTGAGAGAGTTGAGAAATTGGTGTGTTGAAATAATGAAAAATGACCCATATTTATAGAATTTTAGAATCTTTTTTGATACCGAAAATGCCCCTAAAAATAGCCGTTTTATTACTGTTATTATGGGTATGTATGAATTAAATTAATATTTTTTTTTGGCCGTTGGCCATTTTTCTGTTTTAGGGGCAGAGAGTCCCCAACGGCTAGTAGCCGTTGGGGTAGGGTTCCTGTTGGAACCTCTGGAACTGTTCGGTTCCAGCGAATCCAACCGGTTCGGTTGGGGTCAAACCCTAACCGAACCGGTCTTTTACGGTTCCAGTTCCGAACCGAAATTGTGACCGAGTCTAACCGTAAGTGCTTGAAGTCTTTGTTTCCTATGCCATAGCCATAGAAATAATAAACGAATCATAATCAAAATTAATCTAAATTGTCAATCGTACGTGGGTAGTTTTCAATAAAAGATAATTTTTTATTTTTTTTTATTTTCTTATTACAAGCAATATGAATTTTTCTTTTGGATTGTGGAATGGCCATCACTTGGTTTCATTTTTCTTGACCTCCATTTATTTTTTGATTTTATAGATAAAATTATGAAACTGCAAATATGTTTCAAGTTTCTTTGACACGCAAGAGCAAAAGCATCTCGCTATCTCAACACGACATAAATGCTAGAAGGCCGACCAGCTTGGAGATGCCTTGAAGCGAAAGAATGAAAGAATCATTGACACTTGTAAGAGCATTACGCAACAGACTAATGTTATTGAACTGCTCAAATACTGAGTCACGTCAGAAATGTATTATAACATGCAACTTGGTAATATCGGGTTACGGGAAATACGGATACCCAAAACAGGCTCTCTGTCTTTTCGACGAAATGGTTTCGAATGGAATCAAAGAAATTGCATCGACGTTTCCTTCTGTTTTAGTGTTTGTAGCAATGCTGGGTTTTACACAGAAGGGATTCAGATTCATTATAGGGTTGTTTTACTTGGGTTTGGATTGACTTTGTATATAGGAATCTCACTTGTTGATTTGTATTTGCGTATGGGACTTAATATTGGAGCTTTGAACTTGTTTGACGAATTGCCTGAGAGAAAACAT
>SKCR01015950.1:0-20961 GCA_019454045.1 Zanthoxylum bungeanum
CAAAAGGCAATTTCATTATCACATAGTTAATTTTGTACAATAATACAATATCATTTACAAACAGTGACGCTATGGGACATAATGTCTAACAGTAGCATCCGAAACTATAAATATGGTAAGGGTGCCTCAGGTCTTACCTTTTAAGTTGCTTTCTTGAAGTGCGTTAGACCATCGCCGAAAGGATTGCTGGTTGCTGCTCACGCTATTTCTGCTGTACTGGTTACTGTTTGATGTTTGCTATTTCACTGTTTGCTATTTACCGTTTGCTGTTTCCTATTTTGCTTTTTGTTGTTTGCTGTTTCGTTGTTTTACTATTTTCTGGTTGCTGTTTCACTGGTTTGCTGTTTCATTTTCTGGTTTGTTGTTTGGTGTTTGTTTTATGTTTTTAGTTGTTTTGACTGCTGGTTTCTTTATTGTTTCGGTGGTTGGTTGTTGTTTGGGTTTCACGGTTTTGGTTTTTTTTGGGCTGCTGTTTTGGTTGTTTTTTGGCTGCTATTTTTTTTTTTTTTGCTGCAGTTTTGGTGATTTTGGTTGTTGGTTTCTTTGTTGTTTCGGTGGCTGGTTGTTGTTTGGGTTTCAAGGTTTTGGGTTGTTTTGTGTTGTTGTTTCGGTGGCTGTTTCATGATTTTTTGTGCTATTTTGGTTACTATTTTCGATGTTTGCTGGTTGTTGTTTTCCTCGGTCTTTCTGTTGTTTTGTTCTCGGTGATGGCTAGGAATTTTTTGTTGTTGTTTCGGTGGTAAGATGAAGAAAGGAGTCCAACCGTCCAAAGTCTAGGGTTTTTCTTGTGTTGATCACACCCCCAGCCTCCATTGATGATGATTTTGTCCCCGTTTTATAATGATTTGATAGGATCTCCAAATAGGGAAAAAATCATGAAAATTTGGGAGATATATTCTCAAATTATTTTGAGAATAAAATCTCATAAATATGGTGATGATGGGATCTCAAATCTTGTTAAATTGGAAAGTCCTTCCTTTCGATATTCATTTTTCGTAACTTCCGTAACTTTTTAGGTAGTGCCTCCATACGAGGCTTATCATCAGGCTCATGTAAAAATGCAATGTCTACAGTCGCCCCCACTTTGATGGGTCTTATGCAGTGTGTGACAGTGACAACCTTATTGTAGGCATTGCATTTTTGCATGTGAAACCCGATGATGAGTCTCATTTGGAGGCACTACCTTTTAAGTCACGGAAGCCGCAGGAAACGGACGTCGGAAGGGAAAAGATGGAAATCAGTACTTTGTCGAATTTTACTCGCTTGTTTAGCTTCGGGCTCGCTGGTGGACCTCCGTTTTAAAGCACATTTAGCCTAAAAAAATCCGCAAACCACTTAACCTCGGCCCAAAACCCCCACAAAACCCCTTGGTCTTGACCTAAAACCCCCGCAAGCCACACACCTAGCCCACACAAACCAAACCACCACCGCCAAGCCCACTCACGCCCAAGGGAAGCCCACATGCCCAAGGCCCTCAAAATACAACCCAAATTAAATAAAATAATTAATTAAATCATATACCAATTAAATAAAATAATTAATTAAATATATAATTAACACATTTTAATTAAATAAAACAAATAAAATCTAAATAATCACCTACCAAAATAATAAAATACTTACACAAATTAAAGAAATTGCATGCCTAATAAAGATAAATCAAAATATATTATATACCCAACTTAACAAATATCATGCCTAATTAAAATCAATCATAACAAATTAAATATATTGTATTCTAATCTAGCCAAGACATGTCCCCCAATCATATATTAGGATTTCCTTGTTTGACACTAATCATATCCTAATTGAATGCCACCAAATCCCTTACTTGTCAAGCAAGGATAAACCTTAGCCATTGTCTATGTAAACAACACTTTTCCAAGGCATTCCCCTCCCATTCACGCCCATACAGCAAGAAATACAAAGAACAAGCCCTCTCTCTCACACGAAATACAAAGAATAAGCTTCCCCTCCCCTAGCTCTCACACACGGCAATAGCACCATAACAAGCAGAAAATTTTCTCTTATTCTCCTGCACTCAAGAACCGAAATCACACCCCCCTAAACACTCTCAATAACCAAAAATCAAAGCCAAAATAGTAAGCCATTCACAGCCCTTAACATCACCAAAAATTATACTGTTTGTGCACCCTAGGACCACTGAAATTCAGCCCAAAAATAGCCACCAACATTACCTAAAAACAGCAGTAAAAAACGCCCAAAACAGCAGTAAAAAATGCCCCAAACAGCAGTAAAAAATGCCCCAAACAGCAGTAAAAAACGCCCCAAATAGTAGCCAAAACACACCCCAAACAGCAGCCCCTTACCAACCAAAACAGCAGCCCTGTCCCCTAACACAGTCTAGAAAACACTAAAAAAACTGCACAAAACCCCCTCTAAAAAATCATCAAAAACAACAGCCCATAGCCTCCAAAAATCGCCAAAACAGTGAACAAAAACTGCACTTTAAAACCTTTGAACAACCGAACAAACAGCAGTCCGATACCCATTAAAACCGCACAAAACAATCCCTAAATGCACCTGAAACAGTGAGCAAAAAATACAGAGGAAATATCAGCAAAACGGAGGTAAAACAGCAAGCAAAACAGCAAAACAGTGAGCTAAGACGCTAAACCAGTGAACCGGAAGAGTTGCGAAGCGATAGCCCTTCCGACGGCCGTGAAACGCGAGTCCGAAAGTCGACATAAAAGGTTAGACCTGAGGGTATTTTTCACACTTGTTTTCAGTTGTATTTTTATTATTTATTGAGTTTCGCTTGCATAATTATTTTTGAGTGAAGCATGTTGTGGCCCTTGAATAGATAGAAAGTGCATGAATTGTGAAATATTGTATGTTGTGGCCTTGGAATAAAATGAGAGATGTGTCAACTCTCGCGGTATATCGGATGGAAACCCGGACATAAATTTCATAGCCGATTCCGAATGGACGTGTAGACAACAGAACCTGGGCGACGCTTTTCTAGGCTCGCGGCCTAGTTGGGAAGTACGAAATAACATGGAGTCGCCACCCGGTGTGAACCGGGAAAAAGATTTAAGGTCGTACTCACCCCTCGCAAGGGAAGACCTCAAACCGTTGGGTTCGGAATAGTCCCTTACTTATGTCACTTGTAATGAAAGGATTTGTGTAATAATTTAATCAGGCCTAAGTAACACTTATTTCCAAGAGTATCATGCTTCTAACTCTACATGCAGGGAATTAGTCATCACAACATGCAACATCACATGGC
The DNA here is from genome assembly GCA_019454045.1 of Zanthoxylum bungeanum. NCBI lineage: Eukaryota > Viridiplantae > Streptophyta > Magnoliopsida > Sapindales > Rutaceae > Zanthoxylum > Zanthoxylum bungeanum. The sequence continues at coordinate 3,251 of SKCR01015950.1, forward strand.
AATCTCATGAACATTTCTCGATCATATGATATGGAAAACTAAGAACAACCTAATCATGCTTGAGTACTATCTCATGAACCTATTAACCAAATAACATGCTTACAGCCTAATTATGCTTGAATATCATCCCAACAACACATAGAATGGATAAATACAGGAATACAAATAATATGATTGGCTACATAATACAAGAAAGATCAACCAAGAGGCAATTATGCATGAATATGATAAGACAGACTCAGTTCAGTGTGTGCGCGTTCGTGTAGCGTTCGTAAACGCGTTCGAACGGTAAACAGAAGGTTCGCGTTCGTATGGCGTTTGATAACGCGTTCGAACAGAAATGAAACAGAATGCTCACGTTCGTATGGCGTTTGTTAACGCGTTCGAACGGAAATGAAACAGAATTCTCACGTTCGTATGGCGTTCGTGAACGCGTTCGAACGGAAATGAGACCTGATGCATGATAAGGCAAAATGCATGCGCGTTCGAGTAGCGTTCGTAAATGCGTTTGAACGGGAACAGACCTGATGCATGAAATGGGACGCAATACATAAACAACAAAATAAAGGGGCGCGGCGAAGTACTGCCGTAAAGGTGGCCTTTTGGGACTCTTCGTCTCTCAAATAGAGGACCTTTGGACTAACTCACTAAGCCCATGCGCTTGATTGAACCATGCATAAAAGATAAAGACAATAATATCAAACTAAGTATGCCCGATTGAACACATCTTACATCCAATCCGAACACACATCAACCAGCGCGGCAAAGCATCATGGTAAAGGGTTTTAACCCCTCCCCATAAGGGATCTTTCATTCCACTTATTAAGCCCATGCGCTTGATTGAACCATGCATGCATAAAAAGATATTAAACACAATAATGTCAAACTTAGTATGCCCGATTGAACGTATCTTGCATCCAACCGAACACACATCAACCGGCGCGGCAAAGCATCGTGATAAAGGGCTTTAACCCCTCCCCATAGGGGATATTTCATTCCACTTACTAAGCCCATGCGCTCGATTGAATCATGTATAATAAAACGACATACAAAATCCAAATGATGAAAAAAAATAACCAAGCAACAGAAAACAAAAGAGGGTGCCGTTTACTCATGTGGTACGTGGAGTTGTGTCCCGAGTAAAGATTATATTACTGTCCATTCGGAATCGGCTATGAAATTTATGTCCGGGTTTCCATCCGATATACCGCGAGAGTTGACACATCTCTCATTCATCCAATACCCACAACACACATCATACACAAACAAGATTTAACGAATAAGTAAAATACGATTAAAATAAATAAGAAAAATCAAATAAAGATGAGTGTGAAAAGTACCCTCAGGTCTAACCTTTTAAGCCGTCTCTCGGACTCGCGTTTCACGAAGATCGGAAGGGGTAAAGCTCCGTAACTTTTCTGGTTCACTGGTTTGCCTTTTCCTTCGTTGTTTTGCCGCTCAAGCTACTGTTTCGAGTCCGTTTTGCTGCTGTTTCCTTGTGGTTTCACTGCCGTTTCCTCTGTATCTCTTGCTTACTGTTTTTGGGTGTGTTCTTCCAGTAATTTTCATGTGTGTCCTGTATCTTATGTGTATGAGCTAGCTAGCTAGCGTTGAGAAGGTTGGTGAAGGGTTCTTTTTATAGGCAAAGGGATAGGCTTGACAAGGAAAGGGATTTGGCTAATTAAAGAGGGATTTGATTTGGTGTTGGATAGGGAAGTCAAAGATTGAGGGGGGACAAATCTTGGCTAGATAGGGAAGGTTGAATATTTAGTTTATCTTGATTAGGCATACAATATTTTAAGTTTGGGAATAATATATTGGTTGATTGATTTTAACTTGCTATGATTATATTTGATTGGTTAGATTAGGTAAATGGTTTAAATATTTTATTTAATTGACTTTTAATTTAATTAATATTTGATTTAATTAGGATGTGTCTTATGGGCTTGGTGGGCTAATTGGGCTTGGGTTGAGGCTAGCAGCAAAACCAGAATTACCGACACCGTTCGAACGCTTCCTCGAACGCGACACGAACGCCGCAATCTGTTTGCCGTTCGAACGCATACACGAACGTAGCACGAACGAAAATAGTGAACCTTGTTTATTCTGAATTTTCCCTTCCGATATTCGTTTCCCGCGGCTTCCGTGACTCAAAAGGTAGTGCCTCCAAATGAGACTCATCATCGGGTTTCACATGCAAAAATACAATGCCTATAGTCGCCCTCACTTGATGGGGCTTGTGAGTGTGTGTGACAGTGACAGTCCTATCAAAGTCTATGCAATGCATTTTTTACTTACCTGGCTAGCTAGCTGTCTCGAGCTGAGCTGATACTGCAGTGGACCTCGATCCTGAGACGCATCTCGATACTGCTGATGATGTGGGCCTCGCCTGCAAAAATGATGTGATGTGAGTTTCGCTCCTCAGCCGATATGGGCTTCGCCCCCAAGCTGATATAATGTGATGTGGAGCCTCGCTCCTCAGCCGATATGGGCTTCCCCCAAGCTGATATAATGTGATGTGGAGCCTCGCTCCTCAGCAGATATGGGCTTCGCCCCCAAGCTGAATGATGTGATGTGGAGTTTCGCTCCTCAGCCGATATGGGCTTCGCCCCCAAGCTGATATAATGTGATGTGGAGCCTCGCTCCTCAGCCGATATGGGCTTCGCCCCCAAGCTGATATAATGTGATGTGGAGCCTCCTCCTCAGCAGATATGGGCTTCGCCCCCAAGCTGATATGATGTGATGTGGAGCCTCGTTCCTCAGCCGATATGGGCTTCGCCCCCAAGCTGATATGATGTGATGTGGAGCCTCGCTCCTCAACCGATATGGGCTTCGCCCCCAAGCTGATATAATGTGAAGTGGAGCCTCGCTCCTCAGCCGATATGGGCTTCGCCCCCAAGCTGATATGATATGATGTGGAGCCTCGCTCCTCAGCCGACATGGGCTTCGCCCCCAAGATGATATGATGTGATGTGGAGCCTCGCTCCTCAGCCGACATGGGCTTCGCCCCCAAGCTGATATGATGTGATGTGGACCCTCGCTCCTCAGCCGATATGGGCTTCGCCCCCAAGCTGATATAATGTGATGTGGAGCCTCGCTCCTCAGCCGATATGGGATTCGCCCCCAAGCTGATATATTGTGATGTGGAGCCTCGCTCCTCAGCCGATATGGGCCTCGCCCCCAAGCTGGTACAATGTAGAGCCTCGATCCTTAGCCGATATGGGCCTCGCCCCCAAGCTGATATGATGTGATGTGGACTTCGCCATCCGAGACCCATACCCGGAACTTAACTTCATTGGGACCTCAATCTTCAGATTACTGCCCAGATCAAATACTGTGCTTTTACTATCTCTGATCGGCTTACTGCTCACTCTTTTCCGTCTTCAACACCGGTTTACACAAAACAGAACAAACACAAAAATATGCAATATAGGTCACGTGTATGCATGTATGCAGGAGTTTTCTTATTCCGTTGGGTTAGGCCTTCCTTGGTCCATTTCCGAACCGTGCTCCATTTTCGGAGTGCCACTTCGGCGAGATGTGAAAGTAGTCCATTTTCGAACCATGCTCCTTTTTCGGAGTGCCCTTTTCGGCGAGATATGATAATGGTCCATTTCCGAACCGTTGCTCCATTTTCGTAGTTCCATTTTCGGCGAGATGAGATGATGGTCCATTTCGAACCATGCTCCATTTTCGGAGTGCCATTTTCGGCGAGATGAGATGATGGTCCATTTCGAACCGTGCTCCATTTCCGGAGTGCCATTTTCGGAGAGATGTGATAATGGTCCATTTCCGAACCGTTGCTCCATTTTCGGAGTGCCATTTTCGGCAAGTGATGAGATGATGGTCCATTTCGATCCTTTACTGATGAGAGATAGTCCATTTCCGGACCATTTCTGATATGAGAGTGGTTCATTTCCGAACCGTTGTTGATAATAGAGTGGTCTATTTCTGAACCATGCTTCCATTCTTGGAGTGCCATACCCAGCTTGTTCATTTCTGAACTGTATTTCCATTCCTGGAGTGCCATTCCCGGCTTGTTCATTCTTGAGCTGTCCATTCCCGGACTATATCTCCATTCTCGGAGTGCCATTCCCGGCGTGCTCATTCCCGAGCTATCCATTCCCTGACTATATCTCCATTCTCGGAGTGCCATTCCCGGCGTGCCATTCTCGGCGTGCTCATTCTCGAGCTGTCCATTCCCGGACTATATCTCCATTCTCGGAGTGCCATTCCCGGCGTGCCATTCTCGGCGTGCTCATTCTCGAGCTGTCCATTCCCAGACTATATCTCCATTCTCGGAGTGCCATTCTCGGCAGAACTGATCTGATGTAATGTGGGCCTCGCCCCCAGAATGACATACCCGGCAAGACTGATACTGATGCTAATACGGGCCTCGCCCCAAATTGATGCTGATGTGGGCCTCGGCCTGGGATTCATTCCAAAATTCTGATGATGCGGGCCTCGTCCCTGGATTCATTCCTTGGATTCATTCCAAAATTCTGCTGACGTGGGCCTCGACCCTGGGATTCATTCCCTGATTCATTCCGAAATTCTGACGGTGTGGGCCTCAGCCCTAGGACTTATCCCCAAAACTGATACTGATGTGGGCCTCGCCCCCAGACTGATACTAATGTAGGCCTCGGCCCTGGAACTCAACCCCAAACTGATACTGATGTGGGCCTCAACCCTGGGACTCATCCCCAAACTGATACTGATGCGGGCCTCGCCTCCAGACTGATACTGATGTGGGCCTCGCCCCAGAATGATGTGGGCTTCGCCCTAAACTGATATTGATATGGGCCTCGCCCCCAGACTGATACAGCTGATATGGGCCTCGCCCCCAGACTGATACTGATATGGGCCTCGCCCAAAGACTGATACTGCTGATATGGGCCTCGCCCCCAGACTAATACTGATATGGGCCTCGCCCCAAGACTGATACTAATATGGGCCTCGCCCCAAGACTGATACTGCTGATATGGGCCTCGTTCCCAGACTGATACTGATATGGGCCTCGCCCCAAGACTGATACTGCTAATATGGGCCTCGCCCCCAAACTGATACTGATATGGGACTCGCCCCAAGACTGATACTGATATGGGCCTCGCCCCAAGACTGATACTGCTGATATGGGCCTCGTCCCCAGACTGATACTGATATGGGCCTCACCCCAAGACTGATACTGATACGGGACTCGCCCCAGACTGATACAGTATTGTCGATGTTCCTGATTGGTTTGTCTTTTGACGCTTTTTTTTTCTCTTTTGAAACCTGTTATTACAAAACAGAACAAACACAAAAAGGATGCAAATATGTTACGTGTATGCATGCATGCATGATTGGGTTTCCTATCCCGTTGGGCTAGGTCTTCTGCCAGTACTCTTGGTGGCTGCTTGGTCTTTTGACAAGTCTGTCCTCTTCCCTAACCAACGGGTATCTATGATGGCTTTCAAGACAAAAATGGGGTTAACATGGTGCATGTATGCATGAGGTGCATGTGATGCATGATATGCATGCGATACAAGAAATATATCAACTCATTAAAATTTTCACAGAAATCGGCTCATCATCATTTTAGAAGTTTTTGGGCCAACTGTCATAGGAGTGAACTCGTCCCAGTTTAAATGGCCCAACGAGTTCACATCTCATGGCTAGGAGCCCAACTAAATCCAAATGGTAAAGTTCCGAACACAATCACAAAGTGGCCCATCAATCACTTAGAAACCTTTGGCCCAATAGTCATGAAATACGTTCTTGTCCCAGTTTAAATGGCCCAACAAGCCCATATCCCATGACAAATGGTCCAACTGGATCCAAACGACGATGTTCCCAAACACAAGCATAGAAGAAAGATGATGCAAACATGACATAATAATTTCTACACAATGGCCCATCGACATTTCAGAAGCTTTGGGCCTAATAGTCATAAGGTGCGAACTTGCCCCAGTTTAAATGGCCCAACAAGCCCGCATTTCTGACAATAGTCCAACTGCATCCAAATGAGGATGGTCCACAAGCACATATCCAAGGAAATAATTGTTACTTTAGCCAACCCGGTCAATGGGTGGGTTAGCAAGAGTATAGACAAAGGCTCTCACCGGCGAAGGATGGCCCACAACTAGGTCTCCCCACTCAAGGGTTCGAGCAACCAAGTGAGCGCACCCTTTTTTATACACTAAGGTACGTGCCAATGAGCTATGGTGTGTGACGGACTATCAAATGGATTTCCCGTTGTCGATTCCCCAGAGGGAAGGTGGAGCGAGGCTCACTTAAATACCCAAGCCTCTTAGGCTCTTATCGCTTGGTGTTAGGAATAAACAACGAGTCCTCCAAATTAGTCCATCACAATAGGCTACGAGTAGATGGCTATCTAGGTGCCTTCACAGCTTTTCCTTCTAGAAAGGTAGTGAATGAAGGAAGACACCAAACCATTACCTAGCCTCAAAATGCCTTTGATTAAACCCTCACTTTATCCACAATAGACACGATCAATTAAAACATAAATCCAAACATCACAAGACAATATTTCGGGGCCGATTCTCGATCCCCAGTGGAGTCGCCAGACTGTAGACAACAGAACCTGGGCGACGCTTTTCAAGGCTCCCGGCCTAGTTGGGAAGTACGAAATAACATGGAGTCACCACCCGGTGTGAACCGGGACAAAGATTTAAGGCCGCACTCACCCCTCACAAGGGAAGACCTCAAACCGTTGGGTTCGAAATAGTCCCTTACTTATGTCACTTGTAATGAAAGGATTTGTGTAATAATTTAATCAGGCCTAAGTAACAATTATTTCCAAGAGTATCATGCTTCTAACTCTACATGCAGGGAATTAGTCATCACAACATGCAACATCACATGGCAATCTCATGAACATTTCTCGATCATATGATATGGAAAACTAAGAACAACCTAATCATTCTTGAGTACTATCTCATGAACCTATTAACCAAATAACATGCTAACAGCCTAATCATGCTTGAATATCATCCCAAGAACACATAGAATGGAAAAATGCAGGAATACAAATAATATGATTGGCTACATAATACAAGAAAGATCAACCAAGAAGCAATTATGCATGAATATGATAAGACAGACTCAGTTCAGTGTGTGCGCGTTCGTGTAGCATTCGTAAATGCGTTCGAAAGGGTAAACAGAAGGTTCGCGTTCGTGTGGCGTTTCATAACGCGTTCGAACGGAAATGAAACAGAATGCTCACATTCGTATGGCGTTTGTTAACGCGTTCGAACGGAAATGAAACAGAATGCTCATGTTCGTATGGCGTTCGTGAACGCGTTCGAACGGAAATGAGATCTGATGCATGATAAGGCAAAATGCATGCGCGTTCGAGTAGCGTTCGTAAACGCGTTCGAACGGGAACAGACCTGATGCATGAAATGGGACGCAATACATAAAAACCAAAATAAAGGGGCGCGGCGATGTACTGCCGTAAAGGTGGCATTTTGGGGCTCTTCGTCTCTCAAATAGAGGACCTTTGGACTAACTCACTAAGCCCATGCGCTTGATTGAACCATGCATAAAAAGATAAAGACAATAATATCAAACTAAGTATGCCCGATTGAACACATCTTACATCCAATCCAAACACACATCAACCAGCGCGGCAAAGCATCGTGGTAAAGGGTTTTAACCCCTCCCCATAAGGGATCTTTCATTCCACTTACTAAACCCATGCGCTTGATTGAACCATGCATAAAAAGATATTAAACACAGTAATGTCAAACTTAGTATGCCTGATTGAACGTATCTTGCATCCAACCGAATACACATCAACCGGCGTGGCAAAGCATCGTGATAAGGGCTTTAACCCCTCCCCATAGGGGATCTTTCATTCCACTTACTAAGCCCAGGCGCTCGATTGAATCATGTATACATAAACGACATACAAAATCCAAATGACGAAAAATAAATAAACCAAAGCAACACAAAACAAAAGAGGGTTGTAGACAACAGAAATCGGCGACGCTGTTCTAGGCTCAGGGCCTAGTTGGGAGTACGAAATAACATGGAGTCGCCACCCGGTGTGAACCGGGAAAATGATTTAAGGCTGCACTCACCCCTCGCAAGGGAAGACCTCAGACCGTTGGGTTCGGAATGGTCCCTTACTTATGTCGTTTGTAATGAATAGATTTGTGCAATATTAACCAAGTCTACAAGACATACATTGGTAAACTACTCTAAATCTAAGTTTGCATGCTTCGAAAGTAATATTCTCATAACAGTAAATACATAACTCATAAATACATGCAAAATAAACATGTGCCAAGGAACTCGGCCTTCTTAATGTAGGACTTTGCATGCCTGGTTGGACATATTCCACGTCAACCGAGTACGCCGTGTCCGGAACAACAAAATAGAATATAACAAAGGGTGCCCTCAAGTCTTACCTTTTTAGTCGCTTTTCGGGAGTGCGTTTCACGGTGCTGGAAGGGTTATCGTTCTACTGTTCTCACTGTCTGCTATCTTCACTGTTTTCACCGGGTTCGCCATTTTAACTGTTTTTGCCGTTTTCACCCGCGGTTACAGTTTGCTATTTTCGGCCATTTTCTCACAGTTTTGACTCGCCGTTTTCACCGTTTCACTCGTTATTTTCACTCATGATTTTTCTATACTTTTCTGTTATTTTCACTCGCTGTTTTCTCTCTTTTTCAACTCAAATTCTCTTTCTCTCTCTTAAATTATCCTTACGTCAATTTTGGTCACGATTTTGGCCACGTTTTCACGTACGCATGTCACATGCAAACGGACCGCCAATTACAGGTGTTTGGATAGGGTTTCAAGGAATTATCTGGGCTCGGTTTTGGGACGGTTTACATGGGTTTGGAGGGCCGTTTGTGGGAGTCATTCACATGCATGGTGCTCGGCTTGAAGCTTGTGGCAGTGTGTGCGTAGGTAAGGGTGTGGGCTCGGTTAGGCTATGGGTACTCAGTCAGTTTGAAGGGAATGAGGCTTGGCAGTTGGCAGTGAGCTGCATGTTTCAGGGGGAATTTACGTGAGGTTCAGAGCTGGTTCAAGGCTATGAAGGGTGCTTGTGGTGTTAAGGAGCGATGTGAAGGCTTAGGGCGTGTGGGCCAGTCATGAAGACTTAGAGGCAGTGAAGGGCTTGGGCGTGAAGGTTTGGTGCTCGGTTGGTGTGTTGGCCGAGAGTGGATGCACTGGTCTGTTTGATCTCCTTGAAGCCGAGAAGAAGATGATGAATAATGTTGATGCCGTGGGATGATCAAGATCCAGGGAGCCAAGTTGATGATGATTGAGGTTTAGTTGAGAATAGTCGAGGGTTCAGTGAGAGAGAGGGCTGCCGAGAGGTTCCAAATGATGAGTCCAGTGAGGGATGGTGATGTACTGAGTTCAGTGATGGTTATTGTTAATGAAGGAAGAGAGAAGGTTCACGTGGCTGCTGCATGCGGTGCTCGGCAGTGGTTGCATGAGGTGCCGAGCTGATCAGTTCTGCCGAGAAGATGAAGATGTGTTGCTGGATCAAGTGGTTCGTGGAGTTGCTTGGTTTGAAGACAGTGGCTAGGGTTCTCGGTACTGCAGGGGCTGTTGATCTTGTTTGAAGATTGATGGTGCCGAGAGCTGCTGAGTTTGTTTGATGGAGTAGATTAGGGCTGTTACGTAGAAGGGTTGTTTGGGTTTAGGGGCGTTGATCATGATGAAGAGAGGTGAAGGGTGCCATGAAGTTCAGTTCAGTTGGTGATCCAAGAGATGATCATGAGGGTCCAGAGGCTGTGTCCATAGTTTTGCTGAGAGAGAGAGTGGGTTTTACGTGTGTATCTGTGGCCGTGAGCTGGGCTCTGTGTATGGGTTCTGTGAAGGCGTGAAGATAGAGAGATACGTGAAGATGCTGATGATTTGAGTGATCTGTAGGGTTCTGGCCGTGAGGTTCCTTGTGAATGGCAGTGTGGTGATGATCCAGAATGGTGAAGGTCAGTGGGTGTTTTGTGTTGAAGGTGTTAAGGCTGGGCGTTTGATGGTGGTGATGATAGTCCTGGACATGATGGAGGAAATGTTTGTTTATGAATGCATGGTTTTGTTAAAAGGTGGCAAGTTGTTTTAATTGGTGGTATTTACGTGGGGATTAAAAAATGGTGGGGTTTGATGGAGCTGTGAAGATAATGATCAAGTGCCATCCAGGTGTTGTGTGTGAAGTTGATGGTGATCAAAAATGGTGATGGGAGGGAAGTTTGTTGGTTTGTTAATTGTCAAAATGGGCGGCTTGCATGTGAAAGGTTGGTGAGGGGTTCACGTGGGGAAGAAGACATTGGTGTGGGGGAATTGTTTGGTACGTGGGGCATGGTGCATTTTGAGTTTGTTATTGTATTTTTGTTTGAATTATTTGTTTATTTTTGTTAAAGTTGTTATTTAATTGGTTGGTAATTTTTAATAATTTAATTTAATTCAAATTAATTTAATTCGTTGGTAGATTTTAATTTTTCATGGAAGTTAAAGGGTCACAAGCAAGGAAAATTAGAGAGAGAGAATATGTGTGAGAAAGAGCGAGGAAAAGGTTTCGAGCCAAGGATGATTTTGAAACGAAAATGCGACGACAAAACCCGAAGCAAAACGAGCGAATAAAATCCACCAAAATGTCAATTCCTGACTTTCCCTTTCCGACGACCGCTTTCCGCAACTTCCGTAACTAAAAAGTAGTGCCTCCATACGAGGCTCATCATTGGGCTGGTATGCAAAAATGCAATGCCTACAGTCGCCCCCACTTTGATGGGATTTGTTCAGTGTGTGCCAGTGACAATCCTATCAAAGTTCGTGCAATGCATTTTTACTTACCTGGCTCGCCAGCTGCCACCTGGCTTACCTGCTGCTTCGAACTGAGTTGATGATGCAGTGGACCTCGATCCTGGGACGCATCCCAATACCTGCAATTGACAAAATGGACCTCGGCCCGGGGACGCATCCCCAAAATGGAATATATGATGCAGTGGGTCTACGACCCTGGGACGTATCCCAATAATTGCAACCGACAACGGGGGCCTCGACCCTGGGACGCATCCCAATACCGCTGGCAAAATGGGCCTCAGCCCGGGGACGCATCCCCAAAATGGAATATATGATGCAGTGGGTCTACGACCATGGGACGCATCCCAATAACTGCAACCGACAATGGGGGCCTCGACCCTGGGATGAATCCCAATAACTGCAACCGACAACGGGGGCCTCCACTCAGGGACGCATCCCAATACCGCTGGAAAAATGGGCCTCGGCCCGGGGACGCATCCCCAAAATGGAATATATGATGCAGTGTGTCTACGACCCTAGGACGCATCCCAATAACTACAACCGACAACGGGGGCCTCGACCTTGGGACGCCTCCCAATACCGCTGACAAAATGGGCCTCGGCCCGGGGACGCATCCCCAAAATGGAATATATGATGCAGGGGGTCTACGACCCTGGGACGCATCCCAATAACTGCAACCGACAACGGGGGCCTCGACCCTGGGACGCATCCCAATACCGCTGGCAAAATGGGCCTCGGCCCGGGGACGTATCCCCAAAATACTGTTGATAATTGAGAATTGAGTTGGTCATGCCGTACCTGGCAGAACTGATCTGATACCGAATTGTAGGTTTCGTCTCTTCCCGAATCTGATGTGAAGGTCTTGTTCCCCTTTTGAGTTGAGGGTCTTGTTCCCTGAACTGTACTGAATGTGGGCTTTATTCCCGAACTGTATTGGATGTAGGCTTTATTCCCGAACTGTACCGAATGTGGGCTTTATTCCATGAATTGAGCTAAATGCAGGCTTTCTTCCTGAACTGTACTGAATGTGGGCTTTATTCCCGTATTGAGCTGAATGCAGGCTTTCTTCCTGAACTGTACTGAATGTGAGCTTTCTTCCCGAACTTTACTGAATGTGGGCTTTATTCCCGTACTGAGCTGAATGCAGGCTTTCTTCCTGAACTGAACTGGATGCAGGCTTTATTCCTGAACTATACTGAATGTGGACTTTATTCCCGAGCTGAACTGAATATAGGCTTTCTTCCTGGACTGTGTTGAATATGGGCTTTATTCCCCTGATTGTAATGAATGTGGGCTTTATTCCCCAACTGTGTGACTGTGTGGCTTTGTTCCTGAATTGTATTGATTGTGGGCTTTGTTCCCTGATCTGAGCTAATTGTGTGGCTTTAGCCCCTCAAGCTGATACTGATGAAGTGGGTTACAACCCTGGGACGCATCCCTCAAAACTGCTGATACTGATGAAGTGGGTTACAACCCTGGGACGCATCCCCAAAACTGCTGATACTGATGAAGTGGGTTACAACCCTGGGACGCATCCCCAAAACTGCTGATACTGATGAAGTAGGTTACAACCCTGGGACGCATCCCCAAAAATGTTACTGATGCTTATGCTGAATGTGGGCCTCGCCCCCAAGCTAATACTGATGTGAGCCTCGACCCAAACTGATACTGATATGGGCCTCGCCCCCGACTGATACTGATGTGGGCCTCGCCCCCGACTGATACTGATGTGGGCCTCGCCCCAAACTGATATGGGCCTCGCCCCAAACTGATACTGATGTGGGCCTCACCCAAAACTGATACTGATGTGGGTCTCGCCCCAAACTGATACTGATGTGGGCCTCGCCCCAAACTGATACTGATATGGGCCTCGCCCCAAACTGATATGGGCCTCGCAGGCCTCGGCCTTGGGACTCATCCCCGAAACCGATACTGATGCCGATGTGGGCCTCGACCCTGGGACTCGTCCCAAAAACTGATACTGTAACAGATGTGGGCCTCTGCCCTGTGACTCATCTCTGAACTGTTGATAATGATGTGGGCCTCAACCCTGAGTGTCATACCCGGAAAAACTGATAGTGATGTGGGCCTCAACCCGCAGAGTGCCATACTTGTTGGATAATATGACCCATAGCGTCACTATTTGCACAGATCATTGTGTTGCTTTAGCAAATTAACTATGTAACAAGGAAATTGCACTCTCGTCATTTGTGATTAGATCACCATAGATATATAAATGAAGAGAGGTCCCTATGATTAGTTCCTGGATTGAGATGATATGAGACAGTATCAGTCCACGAAGGATTAATCATTAAATATCCCTAGCCGTAGTATTATCGAGACTAGACATCGATAATGCGGAATAGGCTAGTATTGCACTTGTGCGCGTTGTGAGGGCACAACGGCATAGTTCTCATATATATAAGTATTGGATACTTGTGCAAGTGCGATAGGAGGTCGTGTTTCACCGATGGTACGGGAAACAGCTTCGCTCTGGATAGACCCTTCGGAATCCCATTGGTATTATGACAAGGTGTCTATGGGAGGCCGAAATCAAGGTAGGTGTGTATAGTCTTAACCTGAGACTTACATCGCTAATACTTACGACAATCGGTAAACTTTGGTTTTGGTGGTGGGGGATCTTAACTGGTTCTGTGTTCACCTCTTCTGGGTTTATCAGAGAATCGTAGTGTATTGGATGTGATGTCAAGACGGAAGTGTCACTCCAGTCATAATGGAGATGATGTCACGCAGGATACGGTATTAGTGCTCTTAAGTGATGCGCATCCAATCGTGATATTATGACCAGGTCATGAATATCCGATTATAGAGACTAGTTACCAGACATCTGATTTGTTTTCGGACAGGGCAGACACTTATCCAGCCCCAGCCCTAGCACGTGACTATCCGATACTGGGCCGATATGCACAATACATTAGTATACTACGCTTGATACAGATCTAGATATTCTTGATGAATGTGTCCGGAGAACTTGGGAAGACTTGGTGCTTTGCTAGGAGTCGACCTTGTCTCGTAAATCGTAGTAGAACGTAGTACTTGGTACGTACGTGATTCGGATACTCCGACGACCGTATTTACTGCCAGATTATCCGGGGATCTCATGGGTCGCTTCCCGATAATCCACCGATGACGCACAACTCGCACTCTTGAATAATCTGGGATTATAAAGAAGAGAGAGAGAAAATTAATCTAGGATTAATAACGGAGATGTTTTATCCGGGATAAAATGTCGTCTAAAGAGAGAGAACGATTAATTCGGAATTAATCGATGTATTAATATATTCGATATATTAGACGAAATTAGATTTCGACGCGGAATTAAAATTAGATTTTAATTCGGGCAAACGAGTTAATTTAGAATTAATTCGTTAGCGACGTAAATAATAATTTCGGTAGCCGCAATTATTCGATGAATTAACGTCGCGATGTAAGCTCGGTATTTCGGAAAATATCGAACCCGAACGCGTGAGTGCACGTGGGCCCACTTTCATTTGGAAACGTGTGGGGCCCACATGACACATGTCATTCTAATGCATTGCATGTAGATAGTGTACAATGCACTCAATGTTATTGCATGGAAATTGAGTGTTTGACACTCTAAGCCATTGCATGTTTTGTGTCATAATTTTATTATTAATTTAATAATATTATGGCATAAATATAAATTGATTTTTGGTAAATCATTTTCAACTTAACACACAATTCAATCTCTCTCAAACTCTCTCTTCTCCTCACGCCAAAACACATTCTGCTCACTGTTTTTGACTTGTTTTGGGCGTGACTTTAGGGGAGCAAGGGTTGGGTTTTCATGGTGAAAACCGCAAGTGCTAGCACACTACGAGTCTTGCGAAGGTGGTAGGGAGGTTCGACCATGAGACGGGATCCATCCGACGTAGCTAGGAGCTCCGTTTGTTCACTTAAATTTCTGTTTTGCAGGGCAGTGGACTGGTTGCAGTGGCGTGAGCAAGGCAGTACGTTTTTGGCCTTGATTCGTCTTCAAATCGACATAACCGATCAATGTGAGTATTCCGCTACCTCCGTTGATGTATTCACGCATTATTTCATGTCTGATTTGATCTTGGGACCTTAGAATAAACCAACAATGGCATCAAGAGCTAATGTTGCAAGCATGAAATTTGTAGGGTTTAAAATTTGGGTAAACTTGTTTTGAGCATGATTTGAATGAATTGAATGTTTGAGTATGCTTATAACATGTTTAATTAAGGTTTGATTGGATCAATTTAATGAAATAATGATTGGATCAATTTTCCCCATTGATGGAGCTTGGCCGAATGGTATAAGGCATTTGGAGATTTGGAATTTTTTGATTTTTGATTCATTGGATGAGTTAGAATCATGTAGGATGATGTTAATTTGAAATTAATTGGATTGAATTTTGAATTGAACAAAATCCCTAAATTCCTTATGTTGGCCGAATCTACAATGCCCTTTAATGTCTTGGTAATTTTGATTTTATGAACATTGGATGTGTATGAAATCATTCGGGAAGTTAATACGTTGTCGATTGTGTAATAATCGGATTGAATTCAAATCGGACAAAATAACCTTCCTTGGCCGAGACTTAGAAGCATGTAATATGGGTTTGATTTTTCATTATTGTGTTTTGACATGTAATAATGAATTAAGTATGATTAATTGGACTAATTTAGTTTTTGGAAATGTTGATTTAGTTGATTAATCATATAATGCACTTTTGGTAATTAAATTGTGAAAATGGATTTTTGGATTTAATTAATTGGGCCTAATTTTGGAAATTAGAATTATTTATTGTTGTAATTGGGCCTTTTGGGCTTGATTTATCAAGTTTGGTTTAGGCCAAGTGGATTGGATCCAATTGGGCCCAAAACCTTAACCATAAAGCCCAATTGCGGCTAATGAACCTTTAATGTTCAATTGGGGCTAATGGGCCAAGATTGATTTATGGGCTTATGGGGTAAATCCCGGATTGGACTTTGGTTATCGGTTTGACCCGAGTTGACCAAAAGTCCACGCCTTAAGAAATCAATCAAAAGCCCATTGGACTTTAATTGAATTGACGTTGGACGTTAATCGGTCTTTGAGACGCGTTACGATTAGATTTGGAATTTAAATCGTAAAAGGTTTATTAAATAAAAGTGTAATATTTAATTTGGAATTGAATAGTGAATTAGTATTAAATACATGTTAAATTAGATTTAATGATGTAGTTTAATTTAATTCATGAATTCGTACTTTAAGTACTTATTCGCAAAAACGAGTTTGACTCGAACAAAATCAAATCGTTGTTTGAACATTGGATGATCACTTAATTATCAGATTAATTAATTTGATTAGATTGATTGATAGCATGCTTATGTGTGTGAATACGTGGTTGTGTTGAATGAATAATGTATATCGGATGGATATTAGTCGGGTGGGCAATTTTAGAAATTGTTGTAATAAATTCGATTTATTAAATTGGACCTGCGTGTCCAGCCTTATCACCTTCTTTCTCTTTGTATTCTCTTCTCACCTATTCCCCTCTATGTATTTGAGGTTTCTTTAGAAAGTGTAGTGTAACGGGTAGAATAGTAGTAGTACAGTGCTAGCTTGAGTGAGAAAGGGAGAGATTTGATCTAGGATCAATGTGTTAAGTATCCATCCGCATATCATTATTATTTTATTTCATACTCGCTTTATTATGTATTTAGAATGCATGTTTAAGGGTGTATGATGATGAGACCTTAACAAAGATAATTAAATTGGTAGCCAATTTGCACGCGAAAATCCCTCAATCTATATTAAGCAAATATCCTTCCATTGAATGATTCTTGTTCAAGATCCGAAGTTGGCATTGGTTTGTTTGTGACCAAAGTCAAGACCTTTGTCAATCAAGGATGTACTTGAATCATGAGAGTTTTGTTGCATATCAGTGTCTTGTCCAAATCGTGATTTTTATTGGCCAACGTCAGATCACTTTTTGTCCAATGACATTGATTACGAAACTTTCCTCGTCAATGGGTCCTGCTTAACTGGAATCATTAGGTTTTTTTTTGGCCAAAGCCAAGGCCTAGATGATTCGGAGGATATGGTTAGGAAAATGTAATGGATACATTGACATTATACATATGTTTCGGACTTGGATGTCCACCTAACCGGATCTAGGAATTGGATAAGATCCAATTGATCTGTGAGATCTACCTAGTTAAATAGCATACAGCTTTTTATTGGCCAAAGTCAGGGTTGTGTGTTATTTAATAGGATCTTAGCCCACTAGAAACACGGTTTCCCGAGTACTCCACAGAGGGTTAGAGACTCGACGAAAAATAGTGGGAGGCAAGTATTGAATTTGCAACATTCGTTCGAATACTCGCTAAACACGCTCATTTTTATTTTACTCGTCATATTTATTAAAAGTATTAGTTGGACTAATATTTTATGTTGTTTTAAATTATATATATAGTTGGACTATATACAAACTCATTCAATATATAGTTGATTTTATAATTGGATTATAGTAATCAATATAATTGAATTAAATGATAGTTGATTTTATAATGGGATTATAGTAATCAATATTAAAATTATAGTTGATTAAATAATTGGATTATTGTAATCATTATAATAAATAGTACCTTAATAATTTGATTAAATAGTTGGACTATTAAAATCAAGTAAAGAATTGAAAAGGTTGAATATTTAAAATATATAATCCTTGGATTAAATGTTTTAAATGATTTAATTTTCAATTGGAATTAATAATAGGTTAATTTATTTGATAAAATAACTTATTATTACTAAGCTCATAATTAAGCAAATAGTAGAGCATAAAGTCTTTGGAAGATTTATGTGATGATGACTTTAGTGCTTAATTAATATACTTACAACAAATCTATCTTTAGATTTAAAAGTATTAAAATTGCAATTAA
>SKCR01015951.1:0-20809 GCA_019454045.1 Zanthoxylum bungeanum
TCTGCAGTTTCCTGAAAATAGAAAAAGGCATTAAGTTAACACTTGCACCTAAATCACATAAAGCCTTACCAAAATTATGTTCTCCTATGATGCAAGGAATGGTGATGAACTTCCAGGATCCTTCAACTTTGGGGGAAGTTTTCTCTGAATGATGGCGCTGCATTCTTCTGATAATGCTACTGTCTCATAATCTCCCAATCTCCGTTTTCGTGAAAGAATGTCTTTCATGAATTTAGTATAATTGGGCATTTGTTCCAAAGCTTCTGCAAATGGGATGTTGATGTGCAGCTTTTTGAAAACCTCCAAGAATCGAGCAAAATGCTTGTCCAGTTTACTTTTCTGAAGGCGTTGAGGAAAATGTGGAGGTGGAGTGATCTGTCTTTTTCCTTTGCTTCTTTTTCCTCCATCTGTTTCTCTGCTTCTTTTGGAACTTCCTCAGTTGTTGTTTTGGCTCCAACATCTTTGTTGATTTCAGTACACTTTTTAACATGATGGCATTACACTGCTCATTTCCCATGTTCCTTGGATTTGGTTCTGTGTTACTAGGAAGGGTACCTGGCGGTCTGTAACTCTAAGCATTGGCCAGTTGTCCAATTTGATTTTCCAGTGCTTTGATGGAAGCAGATTGGCTTTGAAACATAGCATCATATGCTGCTTGTTGCTTTTTGAACATCTCTGCAATCCAATCTTTCATCTCTGGGTCTTTTTCAAACTCCTGGCTTTGCTGTTGATATCCTGGTGGTGGATAGTTCTTTTGCCCTGAATTGTTGCTCCATGAGAAATTGGGATGATTCCTCCACCCTGGATTGTAGGTGTTGGAATATGGATTGTTCCCCTGTCTGTTGAAATTGTTGACATAATTCACCGTTTCTTCATGTTGATTTTGTTCTTTTGCTTCTCCATATGGTGAATTTGTGGTTCCAATGTTACTTTGCTTGCCCAGAGTCTCCATGAATTTGCATATCTGATCCAGTTTGGTACTGACCGCTGAATTGGCTCCAACCTCATAAATTCCAGCAATTCGTTGAATCATGCTCCTTTCTGTTGGCCACAATGAATTGTTGTTGGCCATTTCTTCAATTAGGTCCCAAGCTTGTTCTTCTCCTTTTGCCATTAATGCTCCTCCAGCAGCAGCATCAATTGTGGTTCTCATTATTCCAGAAAGTCCATTATAGAATGTTTGAACTTGAAGCCATTTTGGAATCTCATGGTGAGGACATTTCCTGAGCAAATCTTTGTACCTTTCCCAAGCTTCGTAGAGAGTTTCTGATTCTTGTTGTACAAAGGATGTGATGTCATTCCTCAGTTTTCCAGTTCTGGCTGGTGGAAAGTACTTTGCAAGAAATTTGGTGGCTAAAGCGTTCCAAGTGGTGATGGAACCAGCTGAAAGTGAATGTAGCCAAGCTTTAGCTCTGTCCTTCAAGGAGTATGGAAAAACACGCAGTCGCATTGCTTCTTCAGCTTCTCGGTTGTAATTGAAAGTACCGCAAACTTCCAGGAAGTTGCTGATGTGGGCATTAGGATCTTCAGTTGCATTCCCCCCAAACTGTACTGATTGTTGAATCATCTGAATGCAAGTTTTGATGTCACCTGCATTTGCTGGTAAGGGAGGAAGTACAATACATGAAATGAGTCTGTCAACCACTGGAATGTTCTGTCTCGAATGGGAATTGGTGGTGCAACCTCCAAAGGTTCATGTTCCATGTTAACAATTGCTTCTTGGCCTTGTCGTCTTTCCCTTCTCAATTGTCTGATGGTTCTTTCAATTTCTGGGTCAAACGGTTGTAGTTCAAAGCTTCTGGTTCGTCTCATTAAGATTATGATAACCTGAAACACAATAAAACGAAAACAATAAGTATAAAGAAAATTAGATACAAGTAACGTATCTAACCTCAAAATTAATAATAAAAGATAAAGAAGTCCCCGGCAACGGCGCCAAAAACTTGACCGGCGTAAACACACACGTATAACGCAAGCGCACGTATCGTTCAAGTAGTATAAAAAGTATCGATCCCACGAGGACTTAATATCTATTCTATTAATTTTATGAGGTCAAGTGATTACTAATATCTAACAAGTTGTTTGAAAAGATAATGATGATTCTAAATTTTAAACAAGTAAAAGAAATTTGAGAATAGATTAATGAGAATTAAAACTATTTAGGGTTGTGAATTCTCCAATACTTATTAAATGATGAAGTAGTTAAATCATAGTTGGGTAGAATATTGAGTTATTAATCTGGAATACTAAATTATGTAAAAGCCTCTTTCGAACGATCATTTACAAATACCTAGAATAATCAAATTGAACCATATGTCTATGTCAATTAAATTACCTAGATTCATTAAGATTGAATTCCAATTATGATTACCCCCGCCCAACAGGTATATTCCTATCCTGTAAGGAAATCTATTAAAGGTTTATCTATCCTTAAAGAAGATCGTGGGTTGTTAAGTCTGTGGTCTTTAACTTAAAATCTCTATGTCTAGTTCATTTTAAGTTTTATTTAGTCAATTTTATTAATGGTCAGTTAATAAAAAGCATTAAGATTATGACTCAACAAATAACTCTTTAATTACCCAAACTATAATCTAACCCTTTTTTAAACCAGTGATATTAGATTTTATCACAACCCTAGATATTTAACTTAGTTACAATACATAGTTAAAGCTGATAAAAACTTAAAAGACATAAAATTAAATTGCTGAAAAGTAATTGTAGAATAATGAATTGCAATAAAAAGAAATGAAATGCTAAGATAAAAGGAAATAACTTCTACTATAACTATTAGATATCTCCCATAAAATAATAATATATATATACTTGTGATATTTTAAACCAACCGTCCGGAATGGCGGTATCCTGATTAAGTCAAATTCAAATATACCAGCCATAAGGCGGAACAGAAATATAAATTTAAACCAACCGACCTAGAATGGCGGTATCCTCATTAAGTCAGGTTTAACCAGTTTAAATTGAATAACCAACCGACCTAGAATGGCGGTATCTTTTTATTAATTCAGATTTTATATAGTTTATATATATATTTTAAGGGAGATTAATCTAAATAGCAAAAGTAAAAGTATTACCTTATTACCTCAGCATATAGAAGTTACCCCCTCATGGATGGATAGAATTACTACTACAAAGCGTAAATAAAACTGAATAAAAGAAGAAAATATGAAGAACTCTCAATTTATTTATAAGGATTTCAGAGGAAGAGGTACATTTGAAACTAAAAATTCGAAATCTATTTATAGGCAAAAAAATCTAATTTTTTATTATTATTTTTCTGATTTTTATTATTTTATTATTTTTCTGATTTTTCTGATTTTTTTATTATTATTCTGATTTTTATTTTTTTTGGATCGCTGAATTTTCGACACGTGGCATGGTGTGCTAAAAATGACGGCTCGTTGAATCTTTGACATGTGGCATGGTGGTGCAATTACCAAAATACCCTCGGTGTCGGGACGCCCAAAATTACCAAAATACCCTTTTCGCCAAATTTCACAATTTTGCTCCAAATCACCTCCAGAATGTCTTGAAACTTTATTTTGGTGTCGGAATGCCCAAAATTACCAAAATACCGTGTCGGGATGCCCAAAATTACCAAAATACCCTTTTTGCCAAATTTCACCAAATTTCACAGTTTTGCTCCAAATCACCTCCAGAATGTCCTGAAACTTTATTTATCTACAAAATAACACAAAACACATCAAAATATTCACAAAACTCAAGAAACTATACAAAATATTAAGTTAAATGAGTGGGAAATAGTGATACATTTATCACTCATCATCGGTCGATAACTTCAGTCGGTAATTTCATATTTTCTTGTAGTGCTACATCAATCAACGGTGGTTCTGCAACATATGACAAATTTTATTTATTGGAATTTGTTAAATTTATTGAATAAGTTCTGGGTTTTGATGATATTGATTTGGATTTTGAGGGGTAATCCAAGCTTTTGAGAATTTTAATTTGGAATTTGTTTTAAGGATAAAGTTGTACAAAATTGATTTCGGTTCTGGTTTCATTCGGAACCTGAACCTACCCGGAAAAAATTTATTCATAATATTTTAGAATCAGAACTTATCCAATTAAATAGAGTATCCTCTTTATCGGTTCCGGTCTAATTATTGGTTACCATATTTTCCATTTTTCAATATTTTTTTTTTTTTTCATTTAAAAATATAAAAATTGATTATTGATTTGGTTCAATTTATTCAACATACGTTTAATTTGGAATTTGGGTGGGGTGAATATATATTATTTAAGTAAGAAACTTAAATTTTCTTAAAAATATTAACCAATAAAAATTTGATCTTATAGTGTAGAAACTGGTCCCGGTTCCCACCACACTAGAACCGAAATCGGACTTATGAGCAGACATATCATATCTAACCCGTTGCCATTCTTGAATCTCAAGAGGTCAGTGTGAATTATGCGAAATCTTATTGCACTATGTTAAACTTAGATCGGGTGGTTTGACGGCTGGTTTTCCAAAAAAAAAAAATATTCCACTATGTTATTTTTTTCTAAAATTGGGGAGGTTTCTATAATTATCGATTCGTGGCTTTTTTCTTTTTCTTTTTTTTTTTTTTCTGAAGAAAATCCATATATTTAATATTTATTAGGGAAAGGGAAGGGAAAGGGTTTAGGGTTTGAGAAACAGAGAAAGAAATGGGGAAGGAAGGTGAGCTGTGGGACGACTCAGCGCTTGTCAAAGCTTTTGACGATGTCATGTCCAAATACAAGGTTCAAACTTTTAACTTTCTGTAATGTAATTAATTGCTAAGCTCTATTTTTTATTGGTTTTATTAAAATCATTCATTTGAGTTTAGTGCTAATTTTTCTTTATTTTTTCATTTATCAGAAAATGCATGGCAAGAACAAAACCAGTGATGAAGAAAAAATCATCAGTAGTAGCAGTGAAATGAATGGCTCTGATTGCGATAATCAAAGTCACGAGCCTGCAAGGTCCGTGTATCATGTTTTCATTGTAGCTTATATATCTGTAGTATGACATTTTATTATAGAGATTTTAAACTAAGCTGCTAATATTCTATAATTTATGATAAGTTATATATTTGAAATTACAAGCAGGACTCGCTGAGCTACTGGGCACCGTTATTATGATTTATGAGCAATATCATGTCCCTTGTAATATGATTTTATTTTGTTGCATGTGCTAATGGAAATAACTTTGTGGAAGCGGATGAGATTACTGAAGTTATTGTAGAGAAAATTGTGGTTATTTGTAGCAGCCTAACCAACCCTTCTGCTAGACCCGTTTCTCTCAAATCTGTTGACAAATAAGCTTCTCTTAATGCCCAAGTGCGACGTTGGTTGGAAAGCCCCTTATGGGGTAAGGAACTCGTCCCAAAAGAATTACCTATTTTGGAAGCCCAAAGGTGGAAGGAAAGACGTGCCCTTTGTCTGATAACCAAACAAAGTCTTTTCCCACTAGGTGGGAAATAACTTTGTGGAAGCGGATGGGATCGGCTATGAAAATTTAATTAACTGTCTAGCTCTTGTGTGAATTCTGAGTTTTTTTTCAGCTTTAAGAGCTCCTCCTACTTTGGTTGTTAAACATGTTAAATGATTGTTTATTCTCATTTTGGAAATCCTTGGTCCTTGTCGAATAGAAAAATCGGAATGATCATTAAGGATTGCATGTTGTTGCAGTTGGGACTTTGTCTTCTTGTCCTGATATGTGTTTACTTATAACTCGATGATTTTGAACTGCTGAGAAACCTTGTTTAAACAAATAAAACAATTTCATGTACTTTCTTCCAATTATTTTTACCTTTTAAGATTATTTCACATTAAATTCAACAATATTTATTGTAGTATGACTATGGGATCTATATAAGATTTTTTTTTTTTTTTTAAAAGTTGGGATGCATTTTGGCTTTATGGGAGCAACGTGAGGTTTTGGGCTTCTATTCCTTCGAAGTTTTGAGATGTCTCATTTTTCTTTATTCATTACAACTGGGAAGTAGCTTCGAAGTTTTGAGATGTCTCATTTTTCTTTATTCATTACTACTGGGAAGTAGCAATAAAGTTTTTTCGTTGTTCTTTGATAAGGATCTCAACTGTCTATAATTTTTGAGTTGAGTCATATTTTTATGTAAACAATTTTTAACCATTTTTGGGTTTTAGATTTATTGGTTGTTTTTGTGGACTAGTTGTCCACTTTTGTATATTTATTTTCTTTAATATAATCACTCTTTGTTTCTTAGCAAAATAAAAGAAATTTGAAAGCAATTCAATAATCAGTGTGGGAGTTATATTTTCTTATTAGAAATAGAATTTTTTTCGTATTAGGTGTTGATTTCGATTTCCTGTTTTATTTAGTATTCTTCACTGAATATATGACCTTATTTTCGAATTTGAGTCGGACTTGATGTTAGTGATTGATTATTGGATGAAGTATTTTGGTTTCCCCTTTCTTCCTCTTTTATGTTATCCCATAATCTTTCCTTCATCATGATTTCTTAGGGAGGCAGAAGATACCAACAATGTAGTGTCAAATACTAAGACAAAAACAAACGAGGCTGAAAACCTTGTTCCATTTATAGAAGATCCTTGTATAGATTCACATGCACCTGAACCCCATATAGATTCGTCAAATGGTCTGGCGGCCACGCAAGATGCAGTTAAAGAGTATTCGTGTTCACAAGGTGCTGAAGACTACAATCAGTTACTTAGCCAGTATTATGAGCTGGAGGAGAAGAAGCAACAGATATTGCAGCAGCTTCATCAATTTAGTAGTTGGAATTATCAATTTTCTGGTGAAGGTTCCAGTTCTGGTGCTCAGTGGGGTGCCTTTACTACTTCTCAGGAACATCCAGTTCCTGCAAGCCAAGAATCTCATTCTAGTGTCGTCTGCTCATGCTGTCCGTATGCTTGCCAATTTTTGGTAGCTCCATGCACGACATATCCTGCCTGTTCTTTGGGTGGAAAATGCACTGATAAAACTTGTACCGATGCTAGTGCTGCAGTAATTTCTCAAAAGCCACCCTCTCGAGGCCATGCTGACATGATCAAAACAGCAATGGGGGCTGCAGAAAAAGCATTATCTTCCATGAAGACGAAAGTTTCTGATAATCCTGAAGGTAAATTTTGGTTTCCAAGATGCATGTAGTGGATTGATAAGTGTAACTCCGCCATAAACGAAAAAGGAACACCTTCTAGACTCTAGAGTAGGCAATGGTGCTGCTGGGTAGTGGCTGGCATTAGGAGTTAAATCTTTTATTCAACATTGTGTCATTCATTTCTCTGCTCATAAAATTGACCAGTTAGGATGGGCCTAATCACTCCATTTAGTCTTGGATTGCCTAAATGCAGTTTAAAATTTTAAAATATATTAATCACAACCACCATTCCATTTCCACACAACATATATGCTTTCTTATGATACTTTGGCTAAATTTCTTCTTGTTCTCAATATTTCTATGTATATCGATAGCGTCCAACAGAGATGGATATATGAGTGTAATTGAATTATGTATTATCCCTTCGTGGATTGCAGAGGTCGAGGAAAAGAGAGAGAATGAAAGTAATAGCTCTGAAACAGATCTCACTGTTGTTTTAAATGCTTGGTATTCCGCAGGCTTCTACACTGGCAAGTAAGTGATTCTTCATGTTAGTGCTATTGGTATCTTGAAACTAAATTTATTTCTTCCTCTAAATGATTATTGATGATGTGCCTATTTGTTCAATTTGGTTGGTTGGTCCTAATGTAATGCATATACATCCCATTCTGTCTCATGGGTTCATATCAATATCTGCTGGTCCTTCTGCTGCCACATGGTAGAAATAATCATCAACTCTTACATGTCTCAAACACTTGTAGAAACAAAACATAGTAGATGCATACCAAGTAAACAACATGTAACTTAGGCAGATTTTGTCGATTAGATCATGAACATATATGTTTGAATTTTATTGCGCAACGTGAGTCATTATGTTTCAAGAATCAAGATAGACATTGTTATCCTTCTTGTCCGAAATTCGAAATTTGTTGTTAAACATTGCCATCCTTCGAGTTCGAAATTCGTTGGTAGACCCTTTGGACCATCCCAGTTCTCCTGATTGTTAATCCATAGGACCATAGCATATGAAACTATAAAATTACCATATGATATGGAACTTTCTTAATCATGAAAAAAGATGGCATTTTGACAGGTATCTCACCGAGCAGTCTATGGCAAAGGATTGTCACGACTAAGCGTTTCAGCGCGATGCATCTGCGAAATGATTTTATCACCAATTTCGATCCGCAACACCACATGTTTCTTCCTGAAACTTCTATCGAAAGGCAGATTCTTAGTTATGTTTGTAAATATTTTGGTGATATCCTGCTATCAACAATACGAACAATTGAAAGGGCTTTGCTGCTTTTGATTAATATTTTCAAGCTTTAAGCAGGCAAGTCATTATTTGATGCACTTCAGAGTTTTGGTTTAGGTGGTTGTTCATGAGTTTTAGCTCCTTAAAAATTATATATATACACCAAATTAAAGACAAAAAAATCACAGATTTTAATGCGATGTTTCTCTTTTAACAGATTAGAATTTAATATTTTTAGTCTTTTTTGGTCTTTTAATTCGTTAAATTAAGGAATCTTGTCATTGAAAATTAATGGTACACAAAAATCAGGGATAATCTTTGGTCTGGTGCTTCATGCGAAACCAATTCCGAAGGTGTGACAGGCGGTGGTGGCCCATCCCTAATTAAGGATGGGCTTCAATTATAAGTTCATCCCCAACCCGCGCGGGTTTGGTGCGGGTTGACAAATTAATTCAATCTTTTTAGATAGAAATTTTCAACCCACTCAGATTTGCGGTTGGGTTGAAATTTTTTTAATTCAATTCAACCCGTAAATCCGTGTATATTTATTAAATAATTTTTCATTTTTTTAACATATCTAGTCCTGATAATAACACTATAAAAGAAATGAAACAAAACCTCATACTCTTGATCAAGCTTTATATATTGTTTTTGCATTGTACTTGGGGTGTGTTTGGTATACTTTTTCAAATAGAGTTTTTAGAAGTATAGTTTTTAATTAAAAAAATAAGTGTTTGGTTGTAAGTAAGAGTCTTTTATTAAAAAATATAAAATTACTTTATTGGACAAGTTTTCTAAATTGTGTTATAAAATAATATTGTTAAATTAAATAAAGATATTATAGATAATTTAACATTTTAAAAAAAAAAACTTTCTAAGCTCTACTTCCAAAAGCCCAAATTTTGAGTTTTTGCTAGTAGAGACAAAATAGTTTTTTAATTCTCAAAAACTCTACCTAAAATGCAACCAAACACCATCAAAAAATTTGAAAAGAGCTTTTAAGATTAAAAAAAATTATTTTACCTATACTAGAAGTCATACCAAGCAGACACATAGTGTGATTTACTATATATTAATTATGTAGTTTTAATTTAATTATGTATTTAGATTATAAACTTAGTGAAATTGATCATGTGTGATATTTTAGCATTAATCCTACTTTATTAATTTGTTATGTTGCTGTCTATTTAACATTTAATTAAATTTATTTATGAATTATTTTAATATTTAATTTGAAATTAGGTCAAAAGCCCAACACGCATAACCCAACACGCAAATATGCTGGTTGGGTTGGATTAGGTTGTAATCTATTTACGGGTCGAGTTGAGTTTGATTTTTCCTAACTCGCATTGTTTGCAGATTAGGTGGGTTGAGTTTCAACCCGACCCATGCACACTCTTAATCCCAACATCATTCCCAAGTAATGTGAGATGTGGGTTGTTTACGGGTCGGATTTTTTAAATTTGCGAAACCCGATCGGGTCGGGTTACGCAAGACGCCAAACCCGAACCCAAAATTTTAGATTGCAAACCCGAGCGAGTCAGGTCAGTAAAAAAAAAGAAATTTTTTTATACATTAATTATTTTGAGACCTAAATACTAGCTATTTTATGTCTCGAAACTTATCATACATATAAAATTTCAAGACAATAAAAGTAATAAACAAATGAAATAATAGTAAGAATTTTAGAAAATAATATTTTTTTAGAAAAATAATAAAAATATATTGTGTTGGGTCGGGTTTGATTTTCAAACCCATGACCCGACCCGCAAAAATCGGGTAGGGTCGGGTTAATTAGAAAATATATTATTTTTAGTTGAAACCCAAGCGAGTCGGGTCGGGTTACAGGTTGACCCGAAATTGTGAACACCCTAGTGAGATGTTATACATACATATATTTATTTATTTATCCTGCATAAAAAGGTCAGAGTTGATACAACCAAATATAAAAACTATACAGTGGCTACCAGGCAGTAACTGTTGCTCAGCTACCTGTAATTCATACTTTCACTTTTGCTGCAGCTTCTTTGATTTGTTCGATTGTGAAAATACCAAAGAAATCATCATCTGTCACTGCTTTTACTACTGCCAGTGCAACATCATCAACACTAACAGGTGGAGCCAAGATCAGATCAGACGCTGGAAGAGAACTTAAGGGTTTCGTAAAGTTTTCTATGGCACGAAGAATTCTCTCTACTGGTTCCCCAATCAAATCCAGAGGAATTTCAAAGCCATCCACCTTCCGTTTCCCATATATGAACGCAGGTCTCAAAACAATGCCTGTCAATGATTATACTGAAAACAATGAGATAAGCTAAAAGAAAGCAAGGTACTTTGGGAGCAACGGGAAAGGATAGCAGCTATTCATACGATTGTATAACAGTTAAGACATGATGCACATTGACCATAATCAATGTTCTGAAAAACGCTAGGCAGTAGGCATACGGTGGGGGAGCGCCTAAACCTTCTAGGCGGATAGGTTAGGCGGTTTTATTTTTTATTCAAAAAATTGGAGGAAAAAAAACGTACAAGCCCGTTTAGAACCGTCTAGGCGGCCGCCTAGACCCACCTAACCTGCCTAGAACCGCCTAAATCCACCTAATTGCCTGACACCGCCTAGCAACCGTTTTCATGCATAATCGGAATGGCCAGGTATCGCCTGGAGGCCACCTAGGCCGTTTTTTAGAACAATGGCCATAATTGGCAAGGAGAATACATATCATTGAAAAGCCTAAAATAACCTGATTATGGTTTAACCATGCTCCTTCAGGGGTTTTCCTATGCTATTTACAACTATATAAATACATTGAAACTATTGTAGTTGCATGAACAAAGCATTCATGACTAACAGCAGTAACACTAGCTTCTAATGCCACAATTTTCTTGTTTAGCCTTGCTTATGAGTAGTGAAATATCCTACAATGTTGACTTTCAATGCATGTGACTAATCATAAGAGAAGTATTTGCAAACAAGTTTCAAGACGACAACTAGTTTGCATCTTTTCACCACCAATGGAAGCTGAAAATGCACAGTTATACTATACATAGCATGCATTAAAAGTTTCCAAAATATAACCAGAAACCAAGGCATATTCCAAATTACCAGAGTTTGGATATTTTGAAAGAACTTCTGATTCTGCTTTCCTCTTTCCTGTGAAATATCCGGATGAAAGTAAAAAAGAGGGCAAATTGTAATCATGCACAGAGATCAAGATAAATTTGGGAACTCCTGCAAGGAAAAAAGGAGAATATGTGAGTCAATAAGTTTCTGGAACAACATTTATGATATACAAACAGTGCACATAAACACGAACGCTTGAAGAAATTCAAATGGAATTGCAACATATAACATATTTTACAAGATATTAGCATAAACTGATAACTTTTTATTATTAGGAAGTTAAGCTTCCAAGAAGTTCCGTTCTTTCAGAAAACCTCTATGACCCACTAGAGAGTTGAGAGTCAAGAAATATGATATTATTTTAAAATACATTACACATTAAACCTCTGATTTCATATGGTATTAACTGGTGCATGAAGCCATTTCAGGTAATCGGCAACTTGTACATGAATCATCCTTAAATATGCATTATGCAAAATAAAATAGCATGAGTGAGAGAATTTGCTGATGGGCTGTATTCTTCTGAGATTACTTGACGTTATTGGCTACCTTCAATTTGCTGTCAACTGATTGAGAATCGTTTTACAATGCATTTGACATTTCCATAGTTTCTTTTTATTTCCCAATGGATCCTCAATTATGTTGAAAATAATCAATATATTCAATCCTCATTGTGTTGTGCCTTGTCATGCTCTGAAGCAAGATGCTCATCATCGTCCTAGAAGTGTCTAATCCGCTCAATCTATTTTTTTTTCTCCGACTAGGAAAACATGATATTTTATAGCCTTTCATAGTTATGGTGTAACAAACACTTTCAGCATCTGAATAACTACAACACTTTTTTAACCGAAACAAGGCTAATAAGCTTGTGCCGCCAATGTCAACAGAGAAACTGAAAATCAAATTAGTACTAATTAGAGTCCACTGTTGAACTTTGCTGGATGTTTTGGAGAGGAATTCTTAATTCAGGACACCAGCCATTTTCAGTTGCCATAACGGTGGGGAAGTACATGGAAACTTCCCCCATAACTGAAACATTTAAACTTGTAAAGGCTTAAACCTACTAAATTATTGAGCTATGTACACGGCATTTGAATATTTGATTTGAATTTGGTAATATGCAGAAGAGTCCTAGCCTTTTCTACTGAAAACAAATATTACAAGTGTAGGCCAAATATATTCACTGAAATAGAATCACACAGCTCTCTTCCACTCTCAATCTTTAAACAAGGGATATTCATCCCATCCCTTGGCCCTTGTCAACATAACCAGGTTGATGAACCATACTTGGTGGATTTGGATCAATGATTAAGAAACTAGTCATCCATTTCATCCATGCAGCATGCTCATCTAAAGTAAGTTATCTCGTCATGATTGAAATATATTTCTTCATATCTCAGAATGAATGTTAGATTCATGCAGGGCCAAAACCTAAGATTTGTTGAGCCAAGCTAATTAATTAGGTCTCCCAATGGGGATTTTCCAAAAAAATCTGTAAATGAAACTCAGATTTTGAACTTATGGAAAGCCAGTGTTGTTAAAAAAATATTTGAATACTTTTATTATTTAAATCACTGTAACAATCTCTTACCGTATTCCTTTGCAGCACCCACTGCCACAACATTAGCCTCACCATTGATCCTTAACATCTGTTCCTCACTACCAAAACCTCCAAGGGTTGAAACCACTGAAGTGGCCCCAATAAGCACTTCATCCCAGTTTACATAGAAAACATCGCCTACATAATATGAATGGAACTTAAAGATAAGGATCCATCAAATAACTGTGCATTGTGCACTGAAGATGAAAAAAGACCAGACTGAGTCATCAATCTTAAAATAATATATGAGCAGCATGTAGAAAAAGATGTGCCAACCAAATTTAGAAGCTTATAAGGTTGGTACATCTTTTCAATATTCTCTGTCACCTATCATTTCTTTCCATTATAATATATCAATATCACAGTTTCTCTTTGATAGGAGTTTAATCTTTATTCAACCATTAATCTAATAAAAATTGAGTAAATTTCCCAACTACATATTTGCAAAAGTATTTCTAAAAGCAGAAGCTTCATTACATTGCCTTGATAATTATTCCAGTTAAAGAACCGACAACCTTATCGAGGGATAAAGAAAGGAACATGCCTGATATCCAAGTAACTTGATCTACCCACGTACCCGTATAAGTAGGACGTCCTGACCTGAGACAGAACACAACATAACTGAAAATACTGTTCTTTATTGGAGTTATTCCATAATTACAAATGCGATAACAACAAAACAATGATAAAGGCATAAAGATACATGTCAATTTGGTTGAATATTTCTTGAACCTGCTCAGGCTTATGACCTCTATGCCCTTGGATACTGCAGCCTTGCATATTGCGGATCCAACAAAACCGCTGCCTCCTAAGACCACAACCTACTAAGAGCACTTGATGAGAAATTTATGATCTAGACGTATATAACCTTTATTGATAATCTCAAGTACAGAAGTTATGCCAGTCCGTACCCGCTCAGACTTAATATTTGCAACAACATCTATTGGAGCAGATCCAGAGTCATCTGCTACACCTGATTCCGCATAGCTGCATTTGACACCAAACCTGCACAACCTAAAATCAGATTAAAAAAAAACACATAACACTATTAGCTCCAGTCTTTAACCACCATATAAAAAACTCAAAATTACTGTTTTGTTGGAAACCTCGCCGCCAAATCACAGCGGAACGGGTAAAACCAACCCGGCTGCTCCAGACTCTTACAAAGAAATACATCCATGTACTCGAAAACCAAGTCCTAAGATTTTTGCCATCAAACCAAACCACACTCCTTGAGGCCTCAAAATTAGTGTTAAAAAAGCAAGGAAATAAATTTTTAGTTCCCCTTTCCATTTCTCATCAGCTTAAGTTTTGAGACCAATGGTTACTCGAAAGCATATTCGATAAATTACTCTTCTCAAAAATTAATCTTCTTTAAAAGGAAAATTCACATATATAACTTGCCTTACATTTTTATAATTACAAAAGAAGAAGAAATTCAAAAAGTAAATCGAATTAAATTAAATCAGAAGCAGAGTAATTATTAAAAATAAAATAATGGATTAAGTGAGAGAGAGGGAATCACCGGTTCCGAAAATTGGAGGCGGACGGAGTACGAAAGGAAGTTCTAGTGAGTGGAGAGGGAAGTGTGGGAACGGCGGCGAAGCACGAAAACGACGTCATTTTGTGTTCGTTTTAGTGACTGGGAATTAACAACGGAGCTTTTTCGGCCAGCGAGATGAATGAATGAAAGAAGAAATGACGAAGCGGCAAAAGTGTCGTGGCCACATTTCGGTCAAGGCGCTAAATGCCGTGACACTGCTGACGTGGATGTTACGGGCCTGACTTTCAAGAATTTTTTTAGTTGTTATCTTATTTTTTTAGTTGTTTTAGATAATAACATAGTTCATTCGCTTGTACCCTAATTAGTCTCTACACAGTAACGGTGACAAAAAAAAAAAGGCCCGGAGCTGGCCCGTCTTGAGAATCTTTTTTGGACACGGGTTACATATATTTATAATTAAATTTAATACAAAAAAAAATGTTAAAAAATAGAGAAAATTTTAATTTTTTCTATTTTTATGTAGTTCAATTTTTTAAAAATTAATTATTTTTCCAAAAATAAAAAATTATTTTATGTCTTGCCTGGGCTCAGCCCGGCCCGATCCGACATCTTTGGGCCCGAGCAGGGTAGGGCATGGCAAAGCCCGAGCCCAGGCAGGTTCATTACCACATTTACTACACAGTTCGGATAACAAAAATTCTCAATGAGATTGAGTTCCTGAGGATCCTCGCCATTAGGATAATGGGTGATAAAAAAAAATCAAGATTTAACATTAGAGATGGTATGGGAATAATTTTGATAACTAGATTTTAATTTAAATTTAAATTTTTAGTTTATTTTAATATGTTAGAAATCATCACATGCATTTATAGAATAAATCTATGTTCAAAGTTTGTGAAAATACATGAAAATCCTAAGAAAAACACAACCTAACATATATTAGTAGTCTAGTATTTGATTACATACAAAATGAACCAAAAATATGAAATCACAACATGATTGTACTAAGAAATGCTTCATCATTAAGAAAATGCATGAATTTTCTTTATATATGGTTGAATAGAGAAGTTACATGTTAGAGAAGTTGGGGAAGTTTCTTAACCCTCATCAAACTTCCATCACATGTGGGAAATATTCCCAACTCCTATATGCCATGTGTCTTCCATATGATAAACCATGTGTTTGTCATATGGGTCGGGTTGATCCACCATAAGTGGCTTAACCCGTATAATCTAGCATCTCCCACTCACACATGATGGGTTCAATAATCTCATTAACTCTGCAAAAAATAATTCATATTTGACAATCATGTCGTGCGACTAGTATACCTCGAGAGATCATTTGCTATACATCTATTGTGAGTATATAGCTTCTAGAATATGAAAGGTTATTCGACAAAGTATGTTATATCATCGATCAATTATTACATCACATCTATCTCGATCTCTTTTCAAATGTAATATTTCTTTTATATTCACAATCATGTTTGATCACGTAGAACAACATAATTGGTCGACCAGTGAATACAAGTTAATACTATATTATTCATATAATGATCTTTCCTTTTTCTCGAATCTCTCAACCTCAATTCAATTTGCTTTTCCAGAGATTTTCTATTGGATCGAATCTCTCATGATCTTCCAGTAACACTCCAAGATAGCGATCATCAAATTTAAGTTTTGAGAAGTTGACAAGAGTTTAAAGGGTACAACGTGAGATTAAAATAATTTTAATGGTCTCACACAATATCAAGACCAAGATCTTTACTTGTATTATCCTTATTAGTCGTAATTGTGCACGTGGTATGAAAGCACGTGTTACGATATTCTCTATTTTCCCATGGAGCGTATGTCTCATAAAAATACCGTACTTATAATAGTTCAGATAACCACTTACATCTGACATTAAGATAAATAATATGAAACATACTTATTCACCTTTAGGTCATATCACAAAGAAAGTAACCTCGTAAAATTGATTTACTAACATGACGACATTTCGTAATTTTTAAGCTTGAGCTTCTTTAAATTATCACTCAGATAATAAGCTTAAAAATTTGTCTCATCTCCCTTTATCACAAAGTAATAGAGGCGATTGCCCGTGTGAGAGGGCCAATCATTCATTTTTCTGACATATTTATCATACCAACAAATGGTATAATGTACTAAATATTTTAACATGCAGATATTTAATACAAATATCAATAAACATTATAATTAGTAAACATTATTGGGAAATAAATACATCGTTAAAAGTAAGTACATTAACATCTACGCTGTCTCTGAGATTTTACGCGTCTAACAAAGACACTTCTAGGTAGGGATGACAATGGGGAGGGGAGGGGAGGGGATCGACATCCCCTTACCCGTCCCCGACATATTTGGAAATTATTTTCATGTTTTGTGAGAATATCATGTTTTATAAATCATGGTTCAGAATTGCACGTTCTGACATTAGAAGCTAATTTAAACTTCAAGTCTGATTAGATTTTTATTATTATAAATTTCTGGCAATAATAATATATATAGTATAATTCAAAAGAATAAAGATAAAATAAATCGAAAATAAAAAAATCGCATAAATTCGTATGATAAAAAAAATTACATACACAAATTTGGAACTTCATGCTCTCTTGAAAAATATTTCTTTGATCTAGAATTGCAAGTTTTGGTCTTATATTATTATTTAGAACATCAGATTCTAAAAAGTAAATTATATTTCATAACTTCAATTTTTAATTGACAATGTTAATATTTAGAACATCAAGCTCATAAATATGATATTATAAATTCAGAACTTCAAGTTGTATGATACATTTAAAACTTCAGAATCTAATCCAAAAATTTAATTAATGGGGTTAGAACACTACAAAAATTATACCCTTTAGCGTCGAAATAAATCGACCCCAAAAATCATATTTTCGACGCAAAATATTTTTAGCGTCGAAATAATCAGACGCCAAAAGTGGACGCTGAAATGTCGACGAGAATAACTTTTAGCGTCGAATTAAAAAATTGCGACGCTAAAGACTGTATTTGGCGTCCAATATTTTTCGACGTTAAATCAAATTTTCTGACGCTATAGGTTATATTGGGCTACGAAATAAGTCGACGCTAAAAGTTAGACTTTTAGCGTCGAATGTTTTCGACGCTAGAGTATATTAAAAAAAGTAATATCTGATTTTCTTGTTACTATTAGCGTCGACATGTTCGACACAAAAATAAATATTTTGGCGTCGACTATGTCGACGATAATTGTTAAAAAAAAATTATTTTTTTAAAAAATTATTAATTTACTTCTTTTTAGTCTAAAATAATTAATTTAATATTTAATTTAATTGAAAAAAATTTCTGATTAATAACAGAATTACGAAATATTATAATAATTATTATATTTAATTTTTTTTTTAGAAAAAAAAATTATATTAAAACTATTTGTTCAAAATGTTTATACAAAACCAAATATAAAATTTATTGCTGCTGTGATGGGGGGACGCTCGAGCCCGATGCACCCTGACTGATTGAGGCCTCCAACATCTGACGGAAAAACATCATTTGCTGTTGGAGATCCTCCATCCTCTTCTCGTGGTCCACCTTGAACTGTTTTAGCTCGTCCTTAGTCTGTTGTAGCTCGTCTCGGGTGGTGGCTAACTCGTCTCGAAGAGAGGCATTTTCCGAATTAACAGTACTGCGTGCAGATGACGTCGGCTTCTTACGAGTGCCAAGGCCAACGTTGTAAGCTGTCTGATTCTTGAAAACCAATTGCGACAACTGCTCATCTGGTATCGGGTCGGACCCTGTCTCCTGAGTTTGATGTTGGAGTTCCATCATTTCGTTCTGTTTCAAAAAATAAGTTAATATTAGAATTTGAGAAAAAAATTAACATATATAATATTAATTATTTTATTTTAAAAACTGAAATTACATAGCAGCGTTCGGCTTCTTCATTTATCCATTTGTTCCTCTCATTGTAATGCGTCACACGGAAAAAATCTGGAAATGATTGCACCTCACCTGTGCTACTCTGTTATAAACAGAAAATAAATTCAATATTATTCCACATTAGTAAAAACAATGAACTGTTAAATTTTACGTTAGGATATATTTACCTCAGAATGTTCGGCACGATGTTTGATAAATGGCTTCGAACCTCCACGGTGGTTAAAACGCAAGTTACTTCGATTTTCCGCATTTGCGTGACATTTATCCTGCATTTACCAACACTGTAAGTACCGAAAACAAAGACAATTATAAATTTCCGTTTATTTCAAAATTTACCTCGTGTTTTTTGTTAGACCAAAGCTCACATAATAATGTCCAGTCTTGTTCCTCTATAAAATCAGGCTTGTGTTGTGGAGCATCTGAAGGTCCATGTTCGTCGAATATTGGTTTCGGGACTTTTGTCCTATAATCTTTATAACTTTTCCTCATGTGGTAGTCAATATATTGTTGGACATTCACTTTGGTCAGATCGAAGTCGAACCACTCATACATGAAAATTTGAGTAAATTGTTATTAAAAATAAAAATGTTAAATAACAAACAATATCGAAAACTTACAAGTAGCGAAGGGAATAGCTGGTTCATTTTCGTCTCCCACGGTATCTTTCTCCAAGAAACGTAGTTTTGGGGAGCTTCATATCGAGCTGTAGCTCCTATGGCTGTATTAAATGCTGAATTATGTTGTCCGACTTGAGTGTGTCCATCATCTGATATCTCTATCCGGATACGGCCGTGAGCCTTAAAGTACTTAGCCAACCCTAGGCCACGGGTGCGTCCTCGACCCTTCACTGTACTGGACTCACATGTGCCAGCAGAGAAATCACCAGGGCCAGTTGCCCTTGCTGATGTAGATGGAGTCGCGTTAGCCCGTTTGCGATTGCCCGGTGCTATCTGCAAAAACCCGTCGCATTAGCGTCATCAAATTGCTAAAACCAAGTTTGACTATAAATATTTAGAACTAAATGCCATAAAGAAAGAATAAGAAATTTGTCTAATGGATAATAAGAACAAGCCCCATACAGGCAGTACGCATCCATGAATGAACCAATTAAACCCTCGGCAGGGAAAATCCAATTTTAGCTTTCAATTCAATCAATGTTGCAACGACAAATCGCAAACGACGACACATCAACCAGCATCAATCTCCCCATTCATGGCAGAACAACAGCAATTTGCTGCTGTTCTGGGCGATTGATGCTGGTTCATCATCATTTACAACAATCATCATCATTCATCATTCATCAACAATCATCATCATCATCATCATCATCAATGAATCCACTCTATGAAAAATCATCATCATCATGCAAAATCATCATCATGCAAATTCATCATCATCATCATCATACATCAACAATCATCATCATCATGCAAATTCATCACCATCAACAAAAATTAGATCATCAAAATTCATCATCATCGACAACCATCATCATCAAATGTTTTCTAAATTTAGAACTTCGGGTTCTAATATAAATATTAATTAATGAGGTTAATCTTTAGAACTCCAAGTTCTATAATTGAGTTGTAGTTTTAAAACTTTAGGTTCTAATCTAATGTTATAATTTTTTTAATTAAACTCGGAATTTTTTATAATTTTATTTGTATTGCAAAACTCCAGGTTGCAGTATTAATATTGAACAATTACATATGAAGATAATGTAAAAATACAATACTTATTTTTCTGATATGAATGATCTAAATTAATGGCAACCACAAAGCCTTATACCTTTGTAGCAGGTTTTTTTTTTTTTTTTTTTTTTATATATATCTATACTTAGTTGGAATTAACATTCACTAGTGGGAATATTAAGAAACCGATTTTCGTATTTTATGAGAATATCATGTTTTATAAATCATGGTTCAGAATTGCAAGTTCTGGCATTAAAAATTAATTTAAACTTCAAGTATGATTAGCATTTTATTATTACAAACTTTTGGCAACAATAATATATATAGTGTAATTCAAAAGAATTAAGATAAAATAAATTAAAAAAATCATATAAATTAGTATGATAAGAAAATTTACATACACATATTTGGAATTTCATGCTCTCTTTAAAAATATTTCTTTGATCTAGAATGTTAGGTTTAGATATTACATTAATATTTAGAACATCAAATTCTAAAAAAGAAATTATATTTTATAAATTCAATTTTTGATTGATAAGTTTAATATTTAGAACTTCAAGCTCATAAATATGGTATTATAAATTCAGAACT
>SKCR01015952.1:0-20746 GCA_019454045.1 Zanthoxylum bungeanum
AATCAATTTGAGCTATTTATTTATCATTTATATGTTTGAGTTTTTTTTTATTATATTCAAAATATAAATTCTGTTATTTATATCAAATATATTTATCTCAGTATCATCTTTATATAATAAAACACTCAGTGTTCTATAATTAAAGGTTTTATCGCAAGGAATATTAAACACTGATAAAGAGATAATGTCTCTAGTCAAACTAGCTACATTATAACAGCTCCTATTCAAGTACATACCCGAAGGGTAGGCCTAAACTTAGGTATCTACGGTCGAAACAGCGACTTTCGTCCCGTTTCCGATTCGCAGAGGAATCTCAGCTGAAGTCAGTATCCTGCTTAAAGCAGATTCTGAACATCAATACATATATTTTATGTACCATACTAAGTATTAAAATCTAATTTCAATACTAGCTGTGAACATAACTTAGACAAATATTTTAAGTTAGAGCCTCGCCCTTTCTTTAATTCCTTCGTGTCTTCCATATCCAAATGGTAGTCACTTGGGATATGTCAATTATCCTTTTAATATTATAGGAACCTTAGGCCAAGCCTTGGGTTTTTAGAATATTGAAAGGAATGTGCACCTCGTGCTACATGCCCAATTGCAAACTTTGACTTTACATGAATAGCCAATTAATTCTCCAAGAATTATAAATTGCAATTTTAATACTTCTTAAATCCAAAATTAGATTTATGACAAGTATATTAAATTAAGCATTAAAGTCATCATCACAAAAAGCTTCCAAAGATTTTATGCTCTACTTATCTTGCTTAATTTTGGGCTTAAGGTATAATAAGTTATTTTATCCAATAAAGCAACCTATTATTTATTCCCAATTTGAAAATTAAATCATTTAAAATATTTTAATCCTAGATTATATTTTAAATATCCAACTTTTCAATTTTATCTTGATTACAATAGTCCAACTATTTAATCAACGATTAGTGGTACTTTATATATTATAATGATTATAATAGTCCAACTATATAATCAAATATAATCCAAATTAATTAACCTCAATTACATTGATTACTATAATCCAATTATAAAATCAACTGTAAACTGAAATTAATTAATTCAAATTATTGATTAATATAATCTAATTATATATAATCAAGTATAATACAGTCCAACTGTTTATTAAAACAACAATTTAATATTAGTCTAACTAACATTAATCTAATGACGAAATAATTTAAATGAGCGCATATGGCGAGTAATTGAACGAGTATTGCAAATTCAATTCTTGCCTCCCACTATTTTTCGTCGAGCCTCTAACCCTCTGTCGAGTACTCGGGAAACCGTGTTTCCTAGTGGGCTAGGATCCTGTTAAATATCACACAATCTTGACTTTGGCCAACAAATTGTATGATTATTAACTAGGTAGATCTCTAAGATCAATTGGATCTTATCCAACTCCTAGATCCAGTAGGTGGACATCCAAGTCCCAAACATATATCTTATATATGCCTATACATCGAATATATACCCTAACCTTTTCCTCTGAATCAACTAGGCCTTGGCTTTGGCACAACAAACCTAGTGATCCCAGTCAAGCGCGGACCCATTGACATGGAAGCTTCATAATCAATGTCAATGGACAAGAAGTGGTCTTGACTTTGGCCAACAAACCACAACTTGGACACGACACCGATATGGAACAAAGCCTCGTGATTAAAAACACATCTTTGATGGACAAGGGCTTGACTTTGGCCAACAACCCCTGCCAATCTCGGATCTTGAGTAAGAATCACTCAATGGAAGGAAAAAACGCATGATATTTAACGAGGGTTTTTCGCGTGCAAATTGGCTACCAATTTAATTATCTTTGTTAAGGTCTCATCATCATACACCTTAAGCATGCATTCTAAACACATAATAAAGCGAGTATGAAATAAAAGAATAATGATATGCGGATGGATATTTTACATTGATCCTAGATCAAATCTCTCACTTTCTCTCTCCCGCTAGCACTTGTATTACTTCTACCCGTTACACTACACTTCTAAAGAAACCTCTTTTACATGGAGGGGAATAGGTGAGAAGAGAATACAAAGAAATAGGAGATAGGCTGGACACGCAGGTCCAATTTAATAAATCAAATTTATTACAATTTCCAAAATCGCCCAACCCGACTAATATCCATCCGATATACATTATTCAAACATCATAACCATGTATTCATACAAGCATGTTATCAATCAATCAATCAAATTAATTAATCTTGAATATTAGTGATCATCCAATGTTCAAACAAAGATTTGATTTTTGTTCGAGTCAAACTCGTTTTGCGAACACGTACTCAAAGTACAATTTCTACGAATTAAATTAAATTACATAATTAAATCCAATTTAATACGTATTTAATTCTAATTCATTATTTAATTCCAAATTAAATATTACACTTTTATTAACGAACCTTTACGACTTAAATTCCAAATTTAATCGCAACGGGTCTCAAAGCCCGATTAACATCTAATGTTTTATTTAATTAAAGTCCAATGGGCTTTTAATTAATTTCTATAGGCGTGGACTTTTGGTCAACTCGGATCAAACCGAACAACCAAAATCCAATCCGGGAGTTACCCCATAAGCCTTTAAATTAATTTTGGTCCATTAGGCCCAATTAAATAATTAAGGTCCATTAAGTCATAATTGGACCTTTTGGATTCGTTTTGGGCCTAATTGGATCCAACCAATTTTGCCTAAACCCAACTTTGTTACAACAAAGCCCAAAAGCCCAATTACAACCTAACAAGCCCAATTTCTAAAATCAAGCCCAAATTAATTAACTTATAAAATTCCAAATTTCACAATTAATTAACCTAAGTGTAATACACAATCAATTATCCAATTAACATTTCTAAAATATCAATTAGCCTAATTAATCATGCACTTTAACAACCAAATAGTGTCCAACACAATTCAATCAAAATCAAACCCAATTAACATGCTTTCAAGTCTCGGCAATTAGGGGTTTTAAATTCGATTCGGTTTCAATCCAATTGAGTCCACAATCTTAATTTCCCAAATTAATTCAATTCATCCAATGAATTAAAACAAAAAATCACAAAGAATTTCATGTTCATAAGATTCGGCCAAGCCACTTTAAAAGGGAAAAATGTTCCAAATCAAAATTCAATCCAATTGAACTTCAAAACAACATTAACCAATTGTTTTAAGTCATCCAATGATCAAACAAAACAAAATACCAAGACATTAGGGTTATGCAATTTTCGGCCAAGCCTTCAATTTGGGGAAATAGAAAAAATTTCGGCCAAGCCTTCAATTTTAGTCTGACTTTAATTTCGTAACGAAATCCCATTCATATTAATATATCCGATATATTAACTTAGCCCATACGAATAAATTAAATAGAAAAATCAAATTTAACTATTAAATTTATCTTACCGATTAATTCCAAATTAATCATGTTCTCTCTTTTCCGAACACATTTAATCCCAGATTTAATAATACCTCAATTAATCCCATATTAATTTTCTCCATCTTAATTAATCCCAGATTAATTTCTCTCTTAATTAATCCCAGATTAATTCTAATTTAAATCAACTGTCATCGGTGAATCTTTCGGAAGGGACCCAAGAGATCTCTGGATATGTTGGCAGTAAATACGGTCATCGGATTATCCGAATACGTGCGTACCTCGTACCACGTGCTTACCGATTTACAAGACATGGTTGGCTTCTAGCAAAGCACCGTGCCTACCCAATTCTCCATAAATATTCTTACTGGAATATATAATCTATGTCAGGCGTAGTATACGTAGTATTGCGTATTGCGATCCAGTATCGGATTGTCACGTGCTAGGCCTGGGGCTGGAACTGTGTCTGCCCCGTACGAAGCACATGTCGGATGTCTGGTAACTAGTCTCTATAATCGGATATACATGACCTAGTCATAATATCTCGATAACTGCAGTACTTAAGAGCACTAGTATCGTATCCTACGTGACATCATCTCCACTATGAATGGAGTGATACTTCCGTCTTGACATCACACCCAATACACTACGATTCTCAATATACCCAACAGAGGCGTACACAGAACCGGTTAAAGCCATGGAAGACCAAAACTAAAGCATACTGATTGTCGCAAGTATTAGCGATGCAAGTCTCAAGTTAAGACCAAATACACCTACCCTGATATCGGACTTCCATAACACATAGTCATACTACCAATGGAATTCCGAGGGGTCTATCTAGAGCGAAGCTGTTTCCACACCATCGGTAAACACTACCTACTATCACACTTGCATAAGTATCCAACATTTAAATATATGAGAACTATGCCGTTGTGCTCCCACAACGCGCACAAGTGCAATACTAGTCTATTCCGCATTATCGATGTCCAGTCTCGATAACACTACGACTATGGATATTTAATGATTAATCCTTCAAGGACTGATATTGTCTCATATCATCTCAATCTAGGAACTAATCATAGGGACCTCCTATCATTTATACATCTATGTGATCTAATCATAAATGATAAGAGCGCAATCTCATTGTCACATAGTTAATTTGTACAACAACACCATGATCTGTACAAATAGTGACATTATTGGTCATAACTGTCCAACAATCTCCCACTTGGCCTATAGCCAGTCACTCGAGTGTCTTACACCCGAACTATTTACGGTTCACTCAAACTGCTGAGGAAAGGCTTTCGTCAGTGGATTTGTATGATTATCGTCTGATGCAATTCATTTGATCATCACATCCCCACGATGTATGATCCGAACGAATCAGATGAATAGTCGAAGTATATATCTGGATCGTTGATGAGACCATTAATTCTTTATTCTGTGTTGTAGCCTAGCTCAGCTGCTAACATAACTATATCTAATCTAATTAGATTTGTTAATGACCCAGATGGCTTCTATTGCTGCCTCAGCCGCAGCAATAACCCGCATTTGTTGTTTATTCGACAACAACATCTTGCTTGGAAGATTTCCAACTCACTGTACCATTATTCAAACTGTATAGTATCATTGTTACGACTTTTAGTCGCTTAATCGGTTAGGAAACTTGCAATAGTGATCCCAGTCACTTCAAGTTCTCCATCTCCATAGTTTAAGAAATCATCCTTAGTTCTCTAAGATACTAACAGATGTTCTTATTATCAATCCAGTGACTATCACTTGGATTGACCAGTTTGTGGCTCCATATGCTCAAAGCGTATGAGACACCAGGTCACGTACATTTTTTAATGTATGAGTTCTCAGAGAGTGTTAACAACTTTAAATCTATCCCAGTAGATCTTTATTCCTAGAATAAAGGTTGTTTCTCCCAAGAATTCTACGGAGAGTTTTCATGAAAGCCAAGCTTTCACCGATTATAATATAGGAATATCATTTCCAAGAAATGACATATCATCATTATTTAGGACATCATTGTCAGTGTGCTCCCACTAACCTCCTTATAAACACAAGAATCATATGCGTTTTGAATCAAATCATACACCATTATGATTACATCAAAACGATAGTTCCAAGAACCTAATGCTTGTTTCAATCCAAACATTGATCGAATAACCTGCAAACCTTGTTTGCTAGTTTTGGTACGACAAAACCGTCAGGATGTTATAAACATCCTCCAAAAGGTTTCCTTTTCAGGAGAGCGATTTTTCGTTCAGCTGCCATATTTCATAAATGAAACATGCAGCATCAGCAAGCATTTTCCAAATGGATTTATCCATGGCAACAGGTAAAAGGTTTCATTGTTATCGACATAATGTTGATAACGATGTATGTTATTCCATACATAAGCATAGCTTAGTACGTTGGTATGTT
Organism: Zanthoxylum bungeanum; assembly: GCA_019454045.1. NCBI lineage: Eukaryota > Viridiplantae > Streptophyta > Magnoliopsida > Sapindales > Rutaceae > Zanthoxylum > Zanthoxylum bungeanum. The sequence goes on from SKCR01015952.1 coordinate 5,813, forward strand.
GCCATCCATGTATGTCTTCCTTGAAGACTTATATAGTACCAATAGGCACAATGCCTTGCAATACAACCACTAGTGTCCAAACATAGTTGTTATACATGGAATCCATTTCGGACTCATGGCACTTTGCCATAATAGGGAGTCGATACCTTGTATCACTTCCTCATGCGTAGTCAGGTCGTATTCCTCAATAAGATTGACATCTTTATGAGGTGAGATCAGAAACACATACCCCAGGTTGTTTTCTGACTCTCTCCGACCTACGTTGTTCTTGTGTATTCGAATATTATTGGTATAGCTTCATCATTGATGAACTGTTTGTGTTCCACTAAGGACTCGGTGCCTTGAACAGTATAACTCTGATTTTTAATCGAGTTTTACTATCCTCCCACTTACCACTGCATATCGGTATTCCTCTTAGGAAAACCGCATGGTGAGCAACAATTACATTGTTCTCTAGTGAGTTGTATAAGTAATATACTTTGGTTTCCATAGGATAACCAATTACATTAGGCACTTATCCAATTTGGGTTCTAGTTTGGTATCATCCAAACGTATGCCTAGCATTCCCAAATCATCAGGAGTGAGAAAGCCCAGTTTCTTTCCTGTTCATATCTAATATGAAATCTGTCAAACAGATTTTTATGGATCCTTATTCAAAATAAGTATTGCACTGTTAATGTTTATCCATTTGAAGGAAAATGGTAGCTCAGAGCGGCTCATGATAAACCTTATCATGTCCAATAAAATTTGGTTTCTCCGTTCGGACACACCGTCAAACTGACGTGTTCCGGGAGGAGTCCTTATTGAAAGAATACTATACTCTTTCAAGTATTGAGAAACTTATTGCTTAATTATTTCCATCATGGTCAAACCGTGATGTTTTAATACTTTAGCCGATCTGTTCGTCTATTTCGTGTCGAAACTCTAAAAGTTTCTGATTTGTGTTCTTCAAAAGAAACACAACCATAACGCGATGCCACATCCGTAAAGGTCACGAAATATTCATATCCACCTCTAGCCTAGCTAGACATGGGCCCACTTACGTCACTATGAACAAGGGCTAATAGATCGGTGGCACTTACACTTTTACCAAGTAAAAGGTATTTTAGGTACTTTACCTAATAATCTAGATTCGTATACATCATTTGAATGGAATCAAATCCATCCTAATATCCGCTCTTCAAAAGTGTGGATATACGAGTCTGTTTAATGTGTCCCAGACAACACTGGCACAAATAAGTCTTATCTGATCAAATCAGTTTGAGCTATTTGTTCGTCATATTATATGTTTGAGATTTATTTATATTCAAAATATAAATACTGTTACTCACATCTAATGTGTTTATCTCAATATCATCTTTATAAAATAAAACACTTTAGGGTTCTAGAATATAAAGGTATACCCGCAACGGGTTAAACCCTGATATTGAGATAATGTTTCTAGTCAAACTAGTTACATTTTAACAGTTTCCTAATTTAAGTACATACCCCAAATGGTAGTTCCTAAACTTAGGTATCTACGGTTAAAACAGAGATTATCGTCTCGTTTCATATTCACAGATTAATCTCAATTGAAGTCAGTATCCTGCTCATAGCAGATTCTGCACATCAATTCATATTTATGTCACACTTAGTATTTAAAATCCAATTTTAATACTAGTAGTGTACACTTTTATGACAAACATATTTGAAGTTAGAGCCTTGCTCGTTTTCAATTCCTTTGTGTCTGCTTTGTCCATAAGGCAGTCATGCTTCAATGACCCCGTTTGCCACAATTCAGGCACACATCTTGGGATATGTCATTTATCTTCCTAGAAGATATAATGATTTTGCCTTTGCCCTTTTCACATTCCAGAAGTCTTTGGCCAAGCCTTGGCCTTCTAGAATATTGAAGTAAGATGCGCCTTGCGCTACTTGCCTTATTGCAAATTTTGGCTTTGTCTCCTTGAGAATGGCCATTAACTCTCCAAGAGTTTACTATTGCAATTTTAGTACTTTTAAGATCTAAGAATAGATCTATGAAGATCCTTCAATTTCTTCATCATACTTTAAGGATCTAATCCTTAGTTCTGATTAGGAAATTAAGGAGTCTTTATGGCAAGCATAATAGATTAAACATTAAAGTTATCATCACATGAATCTTCCAAAGATCATGCTCTACTATTTGCTTAACTCCGGGCTTAGGCTTAAGATGTTATTTTATCAAATAAAGTAACTTCTTAGTTTCAGGACTATCCTGAAATTTATTCCCAATTTGAAAATTAAAGTCGTCTAAACACATTTTCCCTAGGATAATGTTTTAAACACTAATCTTTCAATTTAATCTTGATTCTAATAGTCCAACTATTTAATCAACGATTTCAGGTACAATCTAATGTAATGATTACTATAGTCTAACTATATAACTTATTACAATTTTATTGGTTAAAATCAAATATATATTGATTACTATAATCCAATTATATAATCATTATAAATGATGGTAAAATCCAAATATAGTGATTACTATAATCCAATTATATAATCAACTATAATTTGAAGGGTAAAATTCAAATATATATTGATTACTATAATCCAATTATATAATCAACTATAAAGGAAGTAGTTTGAATACAGTCTAACTGTTAAATTAAAACAACTATTAAATATTAGTCCAACTAACATTTAATTTATTTGACGAATGATATTTGATTGAGCGCGTATGGCAAGTATCTAAACAAATATTGTAAATTTAATTCTTGCCTCCCACTATTTTTCGGCGAACCTCTAACACTCTGTGGAGTACTCGGGAAACCTAGTTTCCTAGTGGGCTAGGATCCCGTTAAATAACATACAATCTTGACTTTGGCCAACAAATTGTATGATACTTAACTAGGTAGATCTCTAAGATCAATTGGATCCCATCCAATTCCTGGATTCAGTAGGTGGACATCTAAGTCTGACATATATCTTATATATGCCAATATATCCAATATATTACCTAATATTTTTCCTCTGAATCAACTAAGCCTTGGCTTTGGCACAACAAACTTAATGATCCCAGTTAAGCGGAACCCATTGACATGGAAAGCTTCGTAATCAATGTCGATGGACAAGAAGTGATATTGACTTGGCCAACAATCACGACTTGGACAAGACACCGATATGGAACAAAACTCTCATGATTCAAACACATCCGCAATTGACAATGGTCTTGACTTTGGCCAACAAACCAATGCCAACTTTGGATCTTGAGTAAGAATCACTCAACAGAAGGAAAAACGCTTAATATGTTTTGAGGGTTTTTCGCGTGCAAATTGGCAACCAATTTATTATTTGTTAAGGTCTCATCATCATACACCCTTAAACATGCATTCTAAATACATAATAAAGCGCATATAAATAAATAAATTAATAATGATATACGGATGGATATGTCACACATTATTCCTAGAAAAATCAATCTCTCTTTCCTCTCCCCGGCTAGAACTATTCTAACTTTTACCAAATTACAAAATACAATAAAGAACCTCACTTACATTGAGGGGAATGGTGAGAAGAGAAATACAATGAGAAAGGAGATAAAAGGCTGGACACGCAGGTCCAATTTAAATAAATTCTAAATTTATTACAATTTCCAAAATTGCCCTCGCCCTTCTAATATCCATCTGATATACATTATTCATGCAATACATTCATGTATTCATACAAATCATGTTATTCAATCAATCTAATCCAATTAATTAATCTTTGAATTAATGACCATACAATGTTCATACAACGATTTGATTTGCGTGAGTCAAACTCGTTTAAGAATAAATACTCAAAGTAAGTATTCTTGAATTATATTGAACTACAACTTTAAATCCAATTTATTTGTATTCAATACTAATTCCAATTAAATATTTACACTTACTTATAAGCTTTAAAGACTTGGATTCCAAATCCAATCTTAATGGGTCTCAAAGGCCCAAAACATCCAATGTCATTTTAATTAAAGTCCAATGGGCTTTTAATTGATTCTTAAGGCATGGGCTTTGGCCATAATGATCAAACCCAAAATGCCAAGGCCCAATAAATCAATCACCATATTGCCAACAAATCAATTTAGGCCCATTAGGCCCAATTAAATTCTTTAAAGGGCCAAGTGATATATTTGAACTTTATGGAATTGGTTTTGGGCCCAATTGGATCCAATCCAAAAGTCCAAAACCAAACTTAGTCAAACCAAGCCCATTAAGCCCAAATACACACTTTTAGCCCAATTCATAATTAAAGGCTTATTAACATAATTATAATATTCCAAATATCACAATTACTTTAATTAAAGTGTATTAGCCATGATTAATTAATTAAACTCAATATTTCAAAATACCAATTAACTTAATTAATCATGCTTAATCCATCAATTCATGCTCAACACAAATTGAAGCCAAAACAATCATTTCATGCTCAACACAAATTGAATCCTAAATTCATCATTTCATGCTCAACATGCTCTTTGATTTTAACATAAACATTATTGACTTTGATTCTAATCCAATCAAACCAACCATCAACATTTAAACATGCATTTAAACACATCATTTCATGTTACAAAAATCAAAAAACTGCAGTCCACTGCACATAGAGGATTCGGCCAAGCTAAAATTTTTTTAATTTTTGATTCATTTTATTTGTTTCAAATCTAATAATGCATAACTCTAAGTTATCATATTCTAAGCATGCTCAAAGCATCAATTTGAAAGAATCATGCTCAAAACATAAAAGCCCCAAATTTTAGTCTCATGAACCCTAAAATTTTCATGCTTAAAATTGGCTCTTGATACCATTGTTAGTGTTCCTATAACATGCTAAGGATCTAATAAGCATGTAAAGGTGTTCATAAATTCAAAATAAGTTGCGGAATATACTTACAATGAACGGATTTGAGCTTTAAAATTTTGAGAAGAGATCTCCAAGATCCAAGCTTAAAGTGATGATTCCAACTCTTGAAGTAGTTTCCCTATCACCTTAGTATTTCTCCAAGTGCTAGCTTTGTTGATTTTACAACAAAATCAAAGAGATGAAGGAGGCTAGTTCACGCCCATTGCGAGGTTCTCTATGGGTTTTTCATTTCCAAAATGTGTTACAAGTGTGTAGAGTGAAGAGAGAGAGAAGGCTTTTTGGTTTGTTAAAGGGTTTTACCCTTTTACCCAAAACCATGTAGTTGGGGTAATTGGTTTCACCTAAACCAAGTGGTTGGAAAGTAAGTGGTTTTGGCATAAATGCCAACCACTTTCCAACCACCACTTCACATGTGTGACATGTGTGAAGTGGGCCTTACCATTTTGTATTCAAAACTCAAAATGTCTCTACGAACATTTTACCGCGGCTCGGTTCCGTTTAATCCGATTAAACAAACTTTCGTCACTAAATAATTAAATCTAATTTAATTAAATAACGATGCCTCGCAAATATATTACGAACGTAGTTTACGAATTAATTCTAAATTAATTCGTTTGTTCGTATTAAAGTCCGACTTTAATTTCGTAACGAAATCCAATTCATATTAATATATCCGATATATTAACTTTAGCCCATACGAATAAATTAAATAGAAAAACCAAATTTAACTATTAAATTTATTTACTGATTAATTCCAAATTAATCGCGTTCTCTCTTTTCCGAACACATTTAATCCCAGATTAAATAATACCTCAATTAATCCCAGATTAATTTTCTCCATCTTAATTAATCCCAGATTAATTTTCTCTCTTAATTAATCCTAGATTAATTCTAATTTAAATCAACTGTCATCGGTGAATCTTTCCGAAGAGACCCAAGGATCCCTGGATATGTTGGTAGTAAATACGGTCATCAGATTATCTAGGTGCGTACCTCGTACCACGTGCTTACCGATTTACAAGACATGGTTTGCTTCTAGCAAAGCACCGTGCCTACCCAATTCTCCAGAAATATTCTTACTAGAATATATAATCTATGTCAGGCGTAGTATACGTAGTATTGCGTATTGCGATCAAGTATCGGATTGTCACGTGCTAGGCCTGGGGCTGGAACTGTGTCTGCCCCGTACGAAGCACATGTCGGATGTCTGATAACTAGTCTCTATAATCGGATATACATGACCTAGTAATAATATCTCGATGACTGCAGTACTTAAGAGCACTAGTACCGTATCCTACGTGACATCATCTCCACTATGACTGGAGTGATACTTCCGTCTTGACATCACACCCAATACACTACGATTCTCAATATACCCAGCAGAGGCGTACACAGAACCGTTTAATGCCCTGGATGACCAAAACTAAAGCATACCGATTATCGCAAGTATTAGCGATGCAAGTCTCAGGTTAAGACCAAATACACCTACCTTGATATCGGACTTCCATAGACACATAGTCATACAACCAATGGAATTCCGAGGGGTTTATCCAGAGCGAAGTTGTTTCCGTACCATCGGTAAACACTACCTCCTATCACACTTGCATACGTATCCAATACATAAATATATGAGAACTATGTCGTTGTGCTCCCACAACGCGCACAAGTGCAATACTAGTCTATTCCGCATTATCGATGTCCAGTCTCGATAACACTACGACTAGGGATATTTAATGATTAATCATTCGAGGACTGATACTGTCTCATATCATCTCAATCTAGGAACTAATCATAGGGACCTCTTATCATTTATACATCTAGGTGATCTAATCACAAATGATAAGAGTGCAATCTCCTTGTCACATAGTTAATTTGTACGACAACACCATGATCTGTACACATAGTGACGCTATGGGTCATAACTGTCTAACAACCCCAGCTTTCGGGTAGAGACTATAAGATCAAATCTTTGGTAGTCTCGGCCACGTAGGTAACGCCCAGCTAACCTAGCTGATCGATGTCAGCAATCATCTGTGACACCTAGTGCTCGACTGATGTACCCTCTGACATACACGAGCGAAATAGCTTCTTATGCAATTTGTACTTTAAGATCTAAGAATAGATCTATGAAGATCTTTAATTTCATCATCATGGTACAATGATATAATCCTTAATTTTGACGACGGAATTAAAGTGTCATTTCGGTAAGCATAATGGATTGAGCACTAAAGTTATCATCACATGAATCTTCTAAAGATCATGTTCTACTATTTGCTCAACTCCGTACTTAGGTCTAAGAGGTTTCTCTATCAAATAAAGTAACTTCTCAGTTTCCAGGACTATCCTGAAGTCTTATTCCCAATCTGAAAATTAAAGCCGTTTAATGACATTTTTACCCATGTTTATGTTTTAAACGCTAATCTTTCAGTTATCTTGATTGCTATAGAACAACTATCCAATCAACGATTTCAGGTACTATTTAATATAATGATTACTATAGTCTAACTATATAATCAACTATAATTTGATTGGTTAAATTCAAATATATTTATTTCTATAATCCAATTATATAATCAACTATAAATTGAAGTAGTTTGAAAACAGTCCAACTGTTTAATTTTAAAACAACGATATTAGTCCAACTAATATATATTTTTTAATAATTGATGAAAAATTAAAATGAGCGCGTATTGGCAAGTATCTAAACAAATTTGCAAATTTAATACTTGCCTCCCACTATTTTTCGGCGACCCTCTAACCCTCTGTTGAGTACTCGGGAAACCTTGTTTCCTACTAGGCTAGGATCCCGTTAAATAACACACAATCTTGACTTTGGCCAACAAATTGTATGATATTTAACTAGGTAGATCTCTAAAATCAATTGGATCTCATCCAATTCCTAGATCCAGTAGGTGGACATCCAAGTCCGAAGCATATATCTTATATATACCAATATATCCAATATATTCCCTAACCTCTTTCCTCTGAATCAATTAAGCCTTGGCTTTGGCACAACAAACTTAATGATTCCAGTTAAGCGAGACCCATTGACTTTGGAAAGCTTCGTAATCGATGTCGATGGACAAGAAGTGATCTTGACTTTGGCCAACAAATCACAACTTGGACATGACATGCGATATGAAACAAAGCATTCATGATTCAAACACATCCGCGATGGACAAAAATCTTGACTTTGGCCAACAAACCAGTGCCAATCTTGGATCTTGAGAATGAATCATTCAATGAAAGGAAAAATGCTTAATATTTGTTGAGGGTTTTTCGCGTAATTGGCAACCAATTAATTATCTTTGATTAGGTCTCATCATACACCCTTAAGCATGCATTCTAAAAGCATAATAAGGCGCGATAAATAAATTAATAATGATATGCGGATGGATATTTAAAACAACTTCTTCCTAGAATAAATCTCTCCCTTTCCTCTCTCCCACTAGCACAAATCTTACTTCTACCCAATTACATAACACTTCTAAAGAAACCTCATTTACATTGAGGGGAATAGGTGAGAAGAGAAATACAAAGAGTCAAGAGGTAATAGACTGGACACGCAGGTCCAATTAATAAATTCTAAATTTATTACAAGAATTTCTAAAATTGCCCTCACCCATCTAATATCCATCCGATATACATTATTCATACATCGCATCCATGTATTCACACAAAGCATGTTATCAATCAATCTAATCCAATTAATTAATCTGAAAATTAATGACCATCCAATGTTCAAACAACAATTTGATTTGGCGAGTCCGACTCGTTTTGCGAATAAGTACTCAAAGTACGAATTCTAGAATTATATTAAACTACAATATTAAATCCAATTTAATTTGTATTTAATACTAATTCTATATTTAATTCAAAATTAAATAATTACACTTCTTAATGTGCCTTTACGACTTAGATTCTAAATCTAATCTTTACGGTCTCAAAGGCCATTTAACATCCAATGTCAATTTAATTAAAGTCCAATGGGCTTTCAATTAATTTCTAAAAGCTTGGACTTTGGTCAACATGAGTCAAACCCAAATACCAAAGCCCATTTAAGGAATCACCCTTATAGCCAAGAAACCAATTTAGGCCCATTAGGCCCAATTAAATATTTAAAGGTCCATTTAATTATATTTGGACTTTATGGTTATGGTTTGGGCCCAATTGGATCCAACCAATTAACCTAAACCAAACTTGGCCCAACCAAGCCCATTAAGCCCAAATACAACTTTTCAAGCCCAATTCCAAAATAAGCCCAATTAATTAAATCACAACATTCCAATATCATAATTTAATTAATTCAAAGTGTATAGCCATGATTAATTAACCAAATTACATTTCCAAAATACCAATTTATATAATTAATCATGCTTATTATCATCAACACATGTCCAACACAATTGAATCAAAAATCAATCATTTTCCATGCTTCTAATTCACGGCAATTAGGGGTTTTCATGTTCAATTCTGATTTCAATCCAATTGAATCCTAAATCAACATTTCCCAAGTCATTCAAACTCATCCAATGATTCAAAAAACAAAAATCACCATGACATTTAGGGTAGCATACATTCGGCCAAGCCAAATATTTTAGGGAAAATTCATCAAATTCAATTTTCATCAAATTGATCATGCATAACACTATGTTATCATCATTCAAGCATACTCAAACAATCAATTTCATCAAAACATGCTCAAATCAATTTTACCCAATTTTTACCCTAAATCCAATTTCATTCTTAAACAAGGCTCTTAATACCATTGTTGGGTTTTCTAGGTCAAACCAAGATCGATTAAGCGTAAAACATGTGGGAATACAACAAAGTTAAGTTGCAGAATACTCACTTTGATCGGCTTTTGCGATGCGAGGAACAACAAAATTTTTTTTCAAGCTCTCGGCCAAGGTGCTTCTTTGTGCTCCATGATTTTCGGTCATCTCCATTTGTGTTCTTCAAGCACCAAGCTTTAATTTGAGATTCCATGCTCAAGGGTTTGTTTCCCTATCACCTTTGGATGACTCTTTAGTGTGCTAGCACATGGAAATTTTGCCACAAATCTTCCTTAAGTGTTCTTCATGCTTTCGGCAATGAGAAGCAATATTAGAGAGAATGGCTTCTAAAGGCGAGAGAGAGGAGAGGGAGAGAGATGAAGTTGTGTGTTGTTTTGTGTTGTATAATCTAATTACACAAAATGAAAGTCAAAATACCAAAAATAATAAAATGATAAATTTCTTTCAAGCCATCACACTAGTGTGTTCACACTCAACCACCTACCAACAACTTCCATCACAATAAAGTGATAAAGTTGACTAGTGAAGTGACGCTTGATGTGACTTGTGGGCCCCACTTGATTCGAAATACGAGTGGGCCCGTAAAAACTCCCTGGATCGGGTTCGCTAATTCCGAATTAACGAATTTTCCGTTGCGACGTAATTAAATCAAATAAAATTAAATAATTATGCCTAGCAAAATTACAATTCACGTCGCTAACGAATTAATTCTAAATTAACTCGTTCGCCCGAATTAAAATCTAATTTTAATTCCGTTTCGAAATCTAATTTCGTATAATATATCAAATATATTATTTTATCGATAATTCCAAATTAATCATTCTCTCTCTTTAAATAATATTTTATCCCAGATAAAATATCTCTGTAGTTAATCCTAGATTACTTTTCTCTCTCTTATAATTAATCCCAGATTAAGAATGTGCGAGTTATACGTCATCGGTGAATCTTTGGGAAGCGACCATGAGATCCCCGGATAAGTTGGAAGTAAATCTGATCGTCGGACTATCCGAACACGTACGTACCTAGTACTACATTTTTACCGATTTACAAGACATGGTTGGCTTCTAGAAAAACACCGTGCCTACCCAATTCTCCAGAAATATTCTTAAAGGAATATGTAATTTTTATCAGGCGTAGTATACGTAGTATTGCGTATTGCGATCCAGTATCAGATGTCACGTGCTAGGCCTGGGGCTGGAATTGTGTCTGCCCCGTACGAAGCATATATCGGATCTCTGGTAACTAGTTTCTATAATCGGATAATCATGACCCTGTCATATTATCCTGATGACTACAGTACATAAGAGTACCAGTTCTGTATCCTACGTGACCATCATCTCCACTATAACTGGAGTGATACTTCCATCTTGACATCACACCCAATACACTACGATTCTCAATATACCCAGAAGCGGCGTACACAGAACCGGTTAAAGCTCTGGACGACCAAAACAAAAGTATATTGATTGTCACAAGTATTAGTGGTGCAAGTCTCAGGTTAAGACCAAATACACCTACCCAGATTCGGACTTCCATAGACACATAGTCATACTACCAATGGAATTCTGAGGGCTCTATCCAGAGCGAAGCTGTTTCCATGCCATCGGTAAACAAAACCTCCTATTACACTTGCATGAGTATCCAATACCCAAATATATGAGAACTATGTCGTTATGCTCCCACAACGCGCACAAGTGTAATACTAGTCTATTCTGCATTATCGATGTCAAATCTTGATAATACTACGACTAGGGATATTTAATGATTAAACCTTTATGGATTGATACTGTCTCATATCATCTCAATCCGGATGTAATCATAAGGACCTTCTATCATTTATACATCTTGGAAATCAAATTACAAATGATAAAAGAGCAATTTCCTTTATCACATAGTTAATTTGTACTACAACACGATGATCTGAACAAATAGTGATGCTATGGGTCATAATTGTCCAACAACATCACTAGTCACATCACTTGTCACTTTGAGTGATGGGTTTTGGTGACAATGATGATAACTTGCCTTACACACTTTGTATACTTGATGGCTTGTGTAAGACTTTTACCAAAATTTTGGTAAATCATTTATTTGATTTTTGAAATTAAAATTGATCAGTCAACATACACATTCTCTCTCTCTCATTCACGCAAATCTCACAAAAATTGCTCTCTCCATTTTCTTTTCACTTGGCCGAAAGTTCAAGGAAGAAGAAATGTGATTTTGTTGTAAAAATTACCAAGAGCTAGCACTCAAAAGGAATCATCACAAGGTGATAGGGAAACCATCTCAAGAGCTTGGAATCCTCTCAAAGCTTGGAGCTTCTTCATCTTCATCAAACTTGGAGCTTGGCCGAATTCTTGGAGGAAATTTTTTGAACTCAACACTTCCATAAAACGCTCATTGTAAGTATGATTATGCCATACTTCTTTATTGTATTCACATTGTTTTTCTATGCTTGAATGATCTTGGGACTATAGTAGAAACCACAGTTAGATCTATGAAGATCCTTTAATTTCAACATCAAGGTATAAGGATCTAATCCTTAATTTTGACGACAAAATTAAAGAGTCATTGCGGCCAGTATAACAGATTGAGCACTAAGGTTATCATCACCATGAGTCTTCCAAGACTTATGCTCTACTATTTGCTCAACTCCGGGCTCAGGCCCGAGAGGTTTCTCTATCAAATAGAATAACTTCTTAGTTCATAGGACTATCCTGAGGTTCTATTCCCAATCTGAAAATTGGAGCCGTTTAAAGACATTTTCACTCAGGATTATGTCTTAAACGTTAATCTTTCAGTTATCTTGATTCCAATAGTCCGACTATCTAATCAACGATCTCGGTACAATTGAATATAATGATTACTATAGTCTAACTATATAATCAACTACTATTTGATTAGTTAAATTCAAATATATTGATTCTTATAATACAATTTATATAATCAACTATAAATGAAGTAGTTTGAATACAATCCAACTGTTAAATTAAAACAACAATTAAATATTAGTCCAAGTAATATATTTATTAATTTTAATGACGAAAAATGAATTGAGCGCATATTGGCAAGTATCTAAACGAAATTGCAAATTTAATACTTGCCTCCCACTATTTTTCGGCGACCCTCTAACCCTCTGTGGAGTACACGGAAACCTAGTTTCCTAGTGGGCTAGGATCCTGTTAAATAACACACAACCTTGACTTTGGCCAACAAATTGTATGAAACTTAACTAGGTAGATATCTAAGATCAATTGGATCTCAACCAATTCCTAGATCTAGTAGGTGGACCTCCAACTCCGAAACATATATCCAATATATGCCAATATATCCGATATATTCCCTAACCTTTTTCCTCTAAATCAACTAAGCCTTGGCTTTGGCTCAACAAGCTTAATGATTCTAGTTAAGCGTGACCCATTGACAATGTAAAGCTTCGTAATCGAGGCCGATGAACAATAAGTGACCTTGACTTTGGCCAATAAATCACAACTTGCCCAAGACGTACGATATGGAACAAAGCCTTCATGATTCAAACACATCCGCGATGGACAAAGGTCTTGACTTTGGCCAACAAACCAGTGCTAATCTTGGATGTTGAGAATGAATCACTGAATGGAAGGAAAACACTTAATATTTGTTGAGGGTTTTTCCCATAAATTGACAACCATTTATTATCTTTGATTAGGTCTCATCATACACCCTTAAGCATGCATTCCAAAAGCATAATAAGGCGCGGTAAATATTAATAATGATATGCGGATGGATATCTCACAAATTATTCATGAACAAATCACTCAATTTCCTCCTCACCCCGCTAGCACTATTACAACTTCTACCCAATTACATAATACATCAAAGAAACCTCATTACATTAAGGGTAATTGGTGAGAAGAGAATTACAAAGAATCAAGAGATAAAGGCTGGACACGCAGGTCCAATTTAATAAATTCTAAATTTATTACAACAATTTCCAAAATGCCCTCACCCTTCTAATTCCATCTGATATACATTATTCATTCAACACATCCATGTATTCACACAAAGCATGTTATTCAATCAATCTAATACAATTAATTAATCTTTGAATTAAGTGATCATCCAATGTTAAAACAACGATTTGATTTGTGCGAGTCCAACTCGTTTAAGAATAAGTACTCCAAGTCCGTATTCTAGAATTATATCGAACTACAATTTTAAATCCAATTTAATTTGTATTCAATACTAATTCTATATTTAATTCCAAATTAAATAATTACACTTTAATAATATGCCTTTACGACTTAGATTCTAAATCTAATCTTAATGGGTCTCAAGCCCAATTAACATCCAATGTCAATTTAATTAAAGTCCAATGGGCTTTCAATTAATTTATAAGGCATAGACTTTTGGCAACCAAAGCCCAATAAGGGACCTTGTTCCGAATTAAACTTAATTTATTCACTCAAGCACTTATTATTATTTCAGAGCATATCATCATTATATCATAGTGTATTATGTATTCACGAAATGATACGAGACCCATTGGTGGCCTCTAACACGCTGGGGTAGGCACTACATTTTTGCATATAAGTCTCTATGATGAAACTCATTTGGAGACACTACCTTTTAAGTCACGGAAGTCGCGGGAAACGGACGTCGGAAGGGAACCGTATTTTTTTATTAGATTTAGTCGCTTGTTTAGCTTCAGGCTCGCTTGTTGGACCTCCGTTATTAAAATAACCCTTAGCCTTGGCCCAAAACTACACCAAGCCCATCTCACCCAAGCCCAATCAAAATAATAATTAAACATTTGAAATACATGTCACAAATTAAAACCAATTAATTAAATTAAAACCAACTAAATTGAAATTAAATTAAAACCAATTAAATTGAAATAAATTAATTAATATCTAATTAAATCTAATACCAAAATTAAATAAATTAATTCCTAAAATAAACAAATCACTCCCCTAATTTAAATAATCCCCTCCTAAATTAAATAATTTCTTCCTCCTTAAATAATTAAATAAATCCCTCCCTTATTATTTGATCCCTTTCCTTTTTGAATAATCCCATGCAAACCCTAATTCCTTCCCTCTCACTATAAAATAGAACAAACTTCAACCCTTGGCCTCTCAACTCTCTTACACGGCGAAGAAAAACACCAAATAATAAACCCTAAAATGCACCCTCATCACAGGTTCTCTCTCTCCCCATCACAAAAACACAAAGTAAACCCTAAAACAAAAAGCACACAGCCGAGACACATATGTTAGACAGTAATGAC
>SKCR01015953.1:0-20725 GCA_019454045.1 Zanthoxylum bungeanum
TGTGGTCCATTCTCGAACCGTTACTATGAAGTGGTCCATTCTCGAGTCGCGTTTCATTCTCGGACTCTGCTCCATTCTCAGATTACCATACCCATCAAAACTGATACTGTATACTCTGAGTGTCATACCCGGTAAAACTGATGCTATGACTCCATACCCGGAGTGCCGTACTTGGAAAAACCGATATGATGATGTTGTGGTTCGCCCCCAGAGTGCCATACCCGGCAAAGACTGATAATGATGCGGGCCTCGCCCCCAGAGTGTCATACCCGGTAAAGAGTGATAGTGATGTGGGCCTCAACCCGCAGAGTGCCATACCCGGCAAAGACTGATAGTGATGTGGGCCTCGCCCGCAGAGTCCCATACCCGGCAAAGACTGATAGTGATGCAAATGATTTATTTCAACATATTGTATTGCTCTCCTCGAGACAATCTTAATAGCTAAACATATTTTCATCCTCAACGAATGCTTTGTGTCAAAACCAGAGAACCTTCAAAGTACTTGATACACTCAACTCCGATCGTCTGAATAGGTGATCTGAACTAGACTCCTAGTGTGTGTGTGCTAAGGCTCTTTCGCAGCTTAGTCCTTTAGTAAGCCAACTTGGTGATTTCGTTTCAGAGAATCGAACCAGTGGGTCTAACCAACCTGGATGTCTTAATCACATTCTGTGATTACTTCAGCATACTCAATATGTATGGTCTTCTTCATCTTTTTTTTTGTCTATTTCTTTTCATTTTCTTTTTTGTCTTTTTTTCTTTTCTTTTCTTTTCTGACACACCTACCTTTAAGGTAGCATTTCTCCTCATAGTGGTCCTAATTCTCACCCATGGGTAGCTTCACGCTTATCGGTTATAGGTGGTCAAATTTTTTTTTTATTTCAGAGACTTTTTTCTTTATTTCCAACCATATCATATATCATAGCATCAGTAAACAAGTGTTGACACCCAGGAAAACGGTCATTCACTAATACATCATCTCTTCAACTAGTCACCTCGATAACTACTCAAGTTTCTACTGCTAGGATTCTGTAATCAAGTGCTCGTGAGTCTAACTGAGATCAATCCATTCAGGATACCGGAAGAGAGCGTGTCTCGCACTAATCGTTTCTAGGGTTTCCCCTACAGCATTCAATGTCATCACCGAACATATGTCTAACTATTAAAGACTTCTTTCACTCATTTTCATTTTTTTTTCTTTTTTTTTTTATTTAAATAACACAAAATAAACAAAATACTAATACAGAAGACTTAGAGGTTAAGATCCAGATTCAGTTTATGCTTTTTACCACGATCGTCGTCGGACCATTTGATCTCAGAAAGGATAGGGTCCACATGCGGTTCAAAGGCCAAGATTTGGTCAATTAAATCCTGGGCAGTTCTGGCTGTGAAAAGGAGTTCGTTCACAGGTTTTGTTACGAACCCATTTCTTCGGTTGTCTTCAAGAAACACATAAAGAAAATCATAAAATCCATCAACGTTAAACAATCCAAGAGGTTTCTGGTGTATGTTCAGGTTCGCCCAAGATAGCACTGTAAAAATTTCCTCCAACGTACCCAAGCCTCCTGGTAGAGCAATAAAAGCATCTGCACGGTTAATCATTTCCACCAGTCGCTCTGACATTCCCGGCACGATAAATTCTTCTCCGTTTGATGGTCCTATCAGATTCGCCTCCGCCAAAGGTTTTGGGATGATTCCCAGAACTGGACTGCCTCCGTCATGTACAGCCTTTGAAATAATTCCCATCAGTCCAATATTGCCTCCACCGTATATTAAGTGCATATTCCGTTCAGCAATGACTCGACCCAATTCTTGTGATGCCTCTATGTATTGCGGTTTAGTACCCACACTGGTACCGCAAAACACACAAATGGTTTCAACTGGTCTTCTTGAAGTGGCTTCCATTTTCTCAATTTTACTCGGATGTATATTTGAATGTGTTGAGGAGAGAAATACTGAGCTGAATTTATAGTACTTAAAAAGGGATGAGTATTAATTGTACTGATACCTTTCACCGAATGGTTGTTAGCTAAACCACAAAAGAGGTCACGAGAAGTCAAAAGGTCACTGGATCCTGTCTATGAAAACAACAAAAGAAATCGTGAACGGTCAAAAAGTTATGGATTCTATCCACGAAGATAAAAGAAAATACCAAAAGAAGTCCTAAAAGGTCAAAAGTTATGGATCCTGTCCACGAAAATAACAGAAAATAATAAAAGAAGGCAAATCAAAGCAATAATTAAAGCAAAGGAATTGTGTACTCAATACGCCTCTTGCTTGGCATAAGTTCATTAAGATGCGTCTCATGAATTCTTCTTTTACTCTGCCACCACTAATGAATTAGCTCCCATCTTTGTGATTGCCAAGCAGCATTCCCTCTGTCTTAAAATGCTATGTCTTCGCTTTTACCTACCAAAATAACACACAAAATTAAAAATTCTATGACATGTATACACAAAACATGAAAATTGAAATCGCAACAAAGTGTATGGGTTGCCTCCCTGTTAGCACTAAATTCATCGTCTTCAGCTAGACATGACTGAAATCCATCTGTCAATGTGTCTTCAATGTCACCCTCAGTGCTTGTGTCACCTTTTGATCTTTGCCGCTTTCTTTTTCTTTTTTCTTCTTTAAAACCTGCGAATACAAAACAAAACAATAGAATGAAAACATGCTCGTGTGATGTGTAAATATGCAAGTGTAGAGGTACTCCCTTTTCTTGATGGGTTGGATCCTCATTGTGCTCCTTGGCGCCATATGTCTCTGGTCGCCCTCTGCTGGTTCTCTTTTGTTTGAATTCTGCAAAAACAAAAACCAAACAAGGGATGCAAGTTACGTGTATGCAGTTACGTGTATGCATGTATGCATGGATGAATTTCCTATCCCGTTGGGTTAGGTCTTCCGCCAATTCCTTGGTGACTGCTCAGTCTTCTCTTCTTCAGGCTAAAAACTGCTTCAATCTGTTTACATCGATCGACTCGGTGAACTCATTCTCTTTTAAATCTGACAGTCTCACTGCCCTGTTTCCCAATTTATTAATGGCTATCCTGTCTTTTCTGTTTGCTTCTTCCGAGGATTCCCCGATGGTCTTTCCATTCTGATTGTACAACATTATGTTATCGGTTATACCGGGTACGGTCAAACTGGCCACAACATTAGTCAGAACTTGCAATATCTCAATAATTTCAGTTATTTTAATCTCCAATTAATCCAGGCGGGATCTCTCGTTTGCTAACTTGCTCATGTTGACTGACGGTCTCTTGACGAGTCTCTCTACTTTCCTAACTTAACGGGAATCTATGATGGCTTTTAGACACAAAAGGGTTAACATGATGCGTTTATGCATGAAATGCGTGAGATGCGTGTGATGCGAAAAATACATATATAAGTTGGCCTATCGTCATTTTAAAGTATTCAAACACATTATTGCGCGGTGCAAACTTGTCCCAGTTGAAAAAGGCCCAACAAGTTTATACTTTTGCGATAACATGGCTAAACAACTTCAAATTATAAGATGCCCAAATACAAAATGGTTCATCGGCATTTTAGAAACTTTTGACCCAATTATCAAAGGACACGAACTCGTTCCAGTTTAAATGGCCCAACCAGTTCATATCTCTTGACAAAAAGTCCAATTGAATCCAAATAACGATGGTCCCAAACAAGCATAAAAGAAATGATTTATATGGGTCATACAATTAGGGTTCGCATACAGGTTTAAAAGAATGTAAACAAAGGCTCCTGCTGAAGAAAGTTTGCTCACAACTAGGACTCCCCACTCAAGGGTTCAAACGACCAAGTGAACGCACCTTTTTTATACCTTACGGTACGTGCCAACAAGTTATGGTATGTGACTAACTGTCAAATGGATTTCCCGTTGTAGATTCCCCAGAGGGAGGGTGGAGCGAGGCTCTCTTAAGTACCCAAGCCCCTTAGGCTCTTATCGCTTGGTGTCAGGAATAAACAACGAGTCCTCCAAATTAGTCTATCACAATGAGCTACGGGTGAATGATTATCCATGTGCCTTCACAGCTTTTCCTTATAGAAAGGTAGTGAGTGAAGGAAGACACCAAACCATCACCTAGCCTTAATAACACCTTTGATTAAACTCTCTAAACCCACAGTAGACATGGTTAATTTAAAGCACAAATCACAAAAATTACAAGACATTATTTCGGGGCCGATTCTCTATCCCCGGTGGAGTCGCCAGACTGTAGGACACATAAACTGGGCGACGCTGTTCCAGGCTCGCGGCCCGGTCGGGAGTACGGAGTAGCCCGCGGGGGACTAAACCGGAGAATAAATTGGAGTCGCCACCCGATATGAACTGGGAAAAATGATTTAAGGCCGCACTCACCCCTCGCAAGGGAAGACCTCAAACCGTTGGGTTCGGAATGGTCCCTTACTTATGCCATTTGTAATGAACGGATTTGTGCAATAATTTAACCAAGTCTACACAACATACATGTCTGAGATTAACCTAGATCTAATTCACATTCATAAAGGTAGACATACAATATCATACAACGAACATGTTACATTATCAAACATGAAAACTAAACAACAACCTAAGCAAACGTAGATAAAACTCCTATTGTGAAGTAAATAACTATAACATACATAGGGAAATAACATACTAATGACATAATCATGCTTAAGAAATAAATAACATACTAGCAACCTAATCATGCTCAAATACAAAGTTTGGATGAAACAAAATACGTGTGTCTCTCAAGTGATACGTGACATTGTATCCCGAGTGCAAACCGCAGTACCGTCCATTCGGATTCGGCTACGGAATTTATGTCCAGGTTTCCATCCGATATACCACAAGAGAGAACACATGTTCCGTTCACCCGGAAATCACATCATGCACCAATTCACAATACTCATGCGAAATAAAATAATAAAATAACTAAAAAATAAAGGATAATAAATAAAAGGGGTGCCCTCAGGTCTTACCTTTTTAGTCGCTTTCCGGGAGTGCGTTTCATGGTGCCGGAAGGGATGTCGTTTCGACTGTTTTCACTGGTTCGCTGTTTCTACTATTTTCACAAGTTCACTGTTTTCGCTGTTTCTCAGGTTCACTTTTTTAGCTCAAATTCTCTCTATTTTCTTCGCTTTTCGGGACGCGTTTTGTTTTTGGGTCTTTTGAGGGTTAGTCTTGGGTGTAATTCTTGGACTCGGTTTTGGGTGGTTGATTACACACTGTTTTAGGGTTATCATTCGCGTGTGCATGGGCGTGAAGGGTTAAGGACAGTGAGTGAAGGTGTTGTTGGGTGCAGTTAGGGTTGGGTAAAGGGGCTGCACATGGGACTGCAGTGGCGTGAACTGCTTTGGTGAGGTGCAGTGAGGTTTTCACGTGCGTGTTGTTTGATTTGAGAATGAGAGGGCTGTGAATGAGAGGCCGAGGAGCTGATAAGGACGTGTATTATATGCGCAGCTCACTGGTCAGTTTAGTAAGAAGCCGAGAGAGGTAGTGAGGGGCTGAAATGGAGGGGGTTACGTGCGTGAGAGGGGCTGCTGATGGGGGCAATTTTGGGGCTTCAAAAATGGCAGTGAGTCAGTCCCTTTTTGCCGTAAATGATGGTGAAGATAATGGGCTGAGTTGGGTGCTATGTTTAGGGGCAGTGAGCTGTTGGTGGCATTGTTTGGTGGCTAGCTACGTGTGGCGTGAAAATGGCTAGGTCAGATGGCAGTTTACGTGAAAGGAATGCAATGGCTGAGCAGTTTGGCGTGGCTGAGTTAGGGTTAATAGCTTTGTTCACATCCAGGTTGCAGGGGCTGTTTGCCGTGGTTGAATGGCTGATGTACTAAGGGATATGTGATCTACGGGCTAGGCGAGAGTTGGCAAGGCAGAACATGTTTGTGGGGGCTGTTTTTGGGAGGGCTCGGCTAAGGAGCTTTAGGGTGTTAAGGTGTGTGTGATGAATGGAGAGGGACCGTGAAGGCTTGACCGTGGCAGTGAGTGGAGCAGATTTAGGGTTTCATGCACGTGTCTCTCCTCTCTTTTTTGTGCGTCCCTCCTCCCTATTGCCGTGAAGATGATGATGGTTTCTTTCGTTCCAGGTTGTGAGCTGTGCGTGAATGATGGAGATGATAGGGCGTGAATATGTGTGAGAGATCGGGAGCTGGGTCTTTTATTTTGTGAGATTCGTTTTATTTTGGTGAGTCCCGATCGCCCCTGCGTGAAGGTTGATGAAGGGTTATAGGTAGTTGTCTTTGAAGTGAGAGAGGGAGAGACAGCATGTGTGCTTATGGGTAGTAGCATGGGCGTGCAGAGGAGTAGTGAAGTTGAGGCTAATGGCGTGGACAGGGTGCAGGTAAGGGAGTTTGTTGTTTGTTTTCTAGGTGGTTGGTGTTTGAGTGCATGGGTTCTATGTGGATTTTGTTGGTAGTTTGTGTTTGTTTGGTTTATAAAGGAATGGGTTTTGTGAATCATACATGTGAAGGAATGGTTGTTCACGGGAGTTGTGGGCTTTTGTGATTTGTGAGCTAGTAGGTGGCGTTTGTGAGGTTAGGGTTTTTGTTGGTGACTTTGTAAGGGTGTAGTGGTTTGCTTCTTGTCATTCACGTGGGAGGCTTGGTTTTGTGGAATTTATTATGAAAGTGGGGGAGGGGGGCGTGAAGCATGGGGCTTTGGTTTGTTGATTGCGTGGAATTGTTATGGAAAATGGGTGGCTTTCACGTGGGGTGATGGGTAGGAAAAGGTTGGTGAATTATTGTTTGTGTGTGTTGTATTACACGTGAATGAGGGTTGGGTAAATTCAAAACTGAGGCTTGAACGAGCGAACCTGAGGCTTGAACGAGAGAACCAAATCCAACAAAAATGTCCATTTCTGACCCTTCCCTTCCGACGACCGCTTCCCGCGACTCCCGTGACTTAAAAGGTGGTGCCTCCGTACGAGGCTCATCATTGGGCTGATATGCAAAAATGCAGTGTCTACAATATTGATTTGTGATTTAATTGGATTGAAATCAAAATTAATGAAAAATTACCATGATTTTCGTGAGCATATAAGAGCATGTTGAGATTGATTTTGCTTCAATTTGTGTTGGACATAAGTTGATTATTTAAAGCATGATTAATTAGTGTAATTGGTATTTTGGAAATGTTAATCTGACTAATTAATTATGGCTATTACACTTTAATTAATTAATTATGAAATTTGGAATATTAGAATTTAATTAATTTGGCTTAAAAAAATTGTATTTGGGCTTAATGGGTTTGGTTGGGCCAAGTTTGGTTTAGGTTAATTGGTTGGATCCAATTGAGCCTAAAACCATTTCCATAAAGTCCAAATATAATATAATGGGCCTTTAAAATTTAATTGGGCCTAATGGGCCTAAATTGATTTTTGGCATATGGTGATTCCTTATTGGGCTTTGGTTGCCAAAGTCCATGCCTTATAAATTAATTGAAAGCCCACTGGACTTTAATTAAATTGACATTGGATGTTAATTGGGCTTTGAGACCAGTTAAGATTAGATTTAGAATCTAAGTCGTAAAGGCTCATTAATAAAGTGTAATTATTTAATTTGGAATTAAATAAAGAATTAGTATTGAATACGAATTAAATTGGATTTAATATTGTAGTTTGATATAATTCAAGAATTCGTACTTTGAGTACTTATTCTTAAACGAGTTGGACTCGCGCAAATCAAATCGTTGTTTGAACATTGGATGGTCATTATTAAAGATTAATTAATTGGATTAGATTGATTGATAACATCTTTGTGTGAATACATGGATGTGATGTATGAATAATGTATATCGGATGGATATTAGATGGGTGAGGGCAATTTTGGAAATTGTTGTAATAAATTTAGAATTTATTAAATTGGACCTGCTTGTCCAGCCTATTACCTCTTGACTCTTTGTATTTCTCTTCTCACCTATTCCCTTCAATGTAAATGAGGTTTCTTTAGAAGTGTTATGTAATTGGGTAGAAGTAAGAATAATGCTAGCCGGGGGAGAGGAAATGTGAGTGAGATTTATTCTAGGAACAATGTTTTAAATATCCATCCGCATATCATTATTAATTTATTTATCGCGCCTTATTATGCTTTTAGAATGCATGTTTAAGGGTGTATGATGAGACCTAATCAAAGATAATTAATTGGTTGCCAATTACGCGAAAAACCCTTAACAAATATTAACGTTTTCCTTCCATTGAATGATTCATTCTCAAGATCCAAGATTGGCACTGGTTTGTTGGCCAAAGTCAAGACCTTTGTCCATCGCGGATGTGTTTGAATCATGAAGGCTTTGTTCCATATCGCATGTCTTGTCTAAGTTGTGATTTGTTGGCCAAAGTCAAGATCACTTCTTGTCCATCGACATCGATTACGAAGCTTTCCAAGGTCAATGGGTCCCGCTTAACTGGAATCATTAAGCTTGTTGTGCCAAAGCCAAGACTTAGTTGATTCAGAGGAAAAATGTTAGGGAATATATCGGATATATTGGCATATATTAGATATATGTTTCGGACTTGGATGTCCACCTACTGGATCTAGGAATTGGATGAGATCCAATTGATCTTAGAGATCTACCTAGTTAAATATCATACAGCTTGTTTGCCAAAGTCAAGGTTGTGTGTTATTTAACGGGATCCTAGCCCACTAGGAAACTAGGTTTCCCGAGTACTCAACAGAGGGTTAGAGGCTCACCGAAAAATAGTGGGAGGCAAGTATTAAATTTGCAATTTCGTTTAGATACTTGCAATACGCGCTCATTTCATTTTTCGTCATTATTTAAATATATATTAGTTGGACTAATATTTAATTGTTGTTTTAAATTAAACAGTTGGAATGTATTCAAACTATTTCATTTATAGTTGATATATAATTGGATTATAGTAATCAATATATTTGAATTTAACCAATCAAATAGTAGTTGATTATATAGTTAGACTATAGTAATCATTATATTTGATTATACCCGAAATGTTGATTGGATAGTTGGACTATTAGAATCAAGATAACTGAAAGATTAGCGTTTAGAACATAATCCTGTGTGAAAATATTTTTAAACGGCTCCAATTTTCAGATTGGGAATAAAACCTCATGATAGTCCTAGAAACTGAGAAGTTATTCTAGTTGATAGAGTGACATCTCGGCCCTAAGCCCGGAGTTGAGCAATAGTAGGAGCATGAGTTTTGGATGACTTATGGTGATGATAACTTTAGTGCTCAATCCTTTATGCTTACCGCAATGACTCTTTAAATTCCGTCGTCAAATTAAGGATTGGATCTTTGTACCATGATGATGAAATTAAGGATCTTCATAGATATTTTTTTAGATCTTAGATGTACAAATGCAAAAGAAGCTCTTTCACTTTCGTATGTCAGAGGGTACATTGTCGAGCACTTGGTGTCACAGATGATTGCTGACATCGGTCAGCTAGGTTAGCTGGGCATTACCTATGTGGCTGAGACTACCAAAGATTTGATCTTATAGTCTCTACCCAAAAGCTAGGGCAGGTTCATTATGAACCAAGAGTAAACTCTTGGAGAGTTTATGGCTATGCTCAAGGAGGCAGAGCCAGAGCTTCTAAAAGGGGCAAAGGCAAAATTATCACAGTCTTCTAGGAAGACAAATGACATATCCCAAGATGTCTGCCTAAACTGTGGCAAACGGGGTCACTGGAAGCGTGACTGCCGTATGGACAAGGCAGACGTGAAGGAATGAAGACGGGTAAGGCTCCGACTTCAAAGTGTTTTGTCATAAACATGTTCACTATTAGTTTCAAAATTGGATTTTTGATACTAGATGTGGTACATAATATATGTACTGATGTGCGGAATCTGCTGATTAGCAGGAGACTGACTTCAGTTGAGATCTACCTGCGAGTCGAAAACGGGACGTGAGTCACTGTTTTAATCGTAGAAACCTAAGTTTGGAACTACCCTTTAGGTATGTACTTAAATTAGGAAACTGTTATAATGTACCTAGTTTGACTAGAAACATTATCTCTATATCTAAGTTTAACCCGTTGCGGGTATACCTTTATATTCTAGAACACTAAGTGTTTTATTTTATAAAGATGATATTGAGATAAACACATTGGATGTGAATAACAATATTTATATTTTGAATATAAATGAATCTCAAACGTATAACATGACAAACAAATAGCTCAAACTGAATTAATAAGATGAGACTTATTTGTGGCATTGTTGTCTGGGACACATTAACAAGACTCATATATCCACACTTTCGAAGAGTGGATACTAGGATGAATTTGATTCTAATTCAAATAATGTCTACGAATCTAGTTTAATAGGCAAAGTGCCTAAAACACCTTTTACTTGGTAAAAGTGTAAGTGCCACCGATCTGTTAGCCCTAGTTCATAATGACGTAAGTGGGCCCATGTCTAGCTAGGCTAAAGGTGGATATGAATACTTCGTAACCCTTACGGATGTGGCATCACGTTATAGTTATGTGTATCTTATGAACTTTTAGAGTTTCAACTCGAAGTAGACAGACAGACCGGCTAAAGTATTAAACCGTCACGGTTAGACTGCGGTGGAAAATACTTGAGCGATACGTTTCTCCACTATTTGAAAGAGTATAGTATTCTTTCATAGTGGACTCCTCCCGGAACACCTCAATTTGACGGTGTGTCCGAATAAAGAAACCGAACCTTGTTGGACAAAGTAAGGTTAATTATGAGTCGCTCTGAGCTACCATTTTCCTTCTAGGGATACGCATTAAACAGTGCAATACTTATTTTGAATAAGGTTCCATGAAAATTTGTTTGACAGATTTCATATTAGATATGAACAGGAAAGAAACCAGGTTTTCTCATTCCTGAAGATTTGGGATTGCTGGGCATATGTTTGGATGATACCAAACTAGAACCCAAATCGGATAAGTGCCTAATTGGTAGGTTATCCTAAGGAAACCAAAGTATAGTACTTATACAACTCACAAGAGAACAATGTAATTGTTGCTCTCTGATGAGTGGTAATTATATCACTATTTCCCACTCATTTAACCTAATATTTTGTATAGTTTCTTGAATCTTGTGAATATTTTGATGTGTTTTATGTTATTTTGTAGATAAATAAATTTTCAGGACATTCTGGAGGTGATTTGGAGCAAACCAGTAAAAATTGACAAAAAAAGGCATTTTGGTAATTTGGGCGCGTCGTGACGCGCAAGCCTTTGGCGTCGCGACGCCTAACATGCGCCAAACAGTGCTAACGTGCGTCGGGTCCACAAATTAGAATCTGAGAAAATTTGACTTTGCTAACGTGCACCATGCCACGTGTCACCATCACAGCGAATCTGCTAACATGCGTCGTGCCACGTGTCATCATCCTACGGTGCTGACAGTCGCCATCGCCACATGTCGCCATGTATCACTCCACCTGTCAGCCATGTCATCGTCCACATCATCAGTTGACCGAGTCAACATGCCACCTCACCGCCACGTCATCATCAGCCAATCAAGAAGTGCCACGTATCGCAATTCTATGGTGCCGATAGTCACTTTGCCACGTGTCGCCACGTCAGCATCAATCATTGACTCTCTTATCCGTATCTGACATGTGGCGGATAAGAATCTGAGTCAGCCAATCACGAGCCGCCACGTGTCACAATAATTGAGCCCCAACCACCTTACCACGTGTCACCTTATCACCTTATCCAGAATCTGCAGTGGACGAACCAGAGCGTGCCACGTCAACAAAATGGGCGTCGCAATGCGAGCTGGGCGTCGCGATGCGCGACCCTTACTGACGCCTATAAATAGAGCGCGAAATTCCAGTTTCAGTTGTACCATTCTCTCTCATTATTTGATGTAAACAGTGAGTTTCTCTCTCTAGTTTCTTTTAGTTTTTAGTTTTTAGTTTTTAATTTTGTAAATAATTTTAATTACATTTTGTAATAATAGTAATTTAATTCTTACTTTTTCTAGTTTTTACTATTCACAATGAGGAGGTAACTTCCCCAGCTAGGGTGAAAGGTAATTCTTTTACTGTTATTATTTAGATTAATCTCCCTTAAAAATAATATATTAACTATTTAAAATATTGACTTAAAAAGGATACCGTCAGATTGGTCGGTTGGTAATTAAATTTTCTTACCGCCTAGATGGCAGGTTTATTTTGTTCCGCCTTTATGGCTGGTTGGACTTAATTTGACTTAATCAGGTTACCGCCTATATGGCTGGTTGGTAAAATAATCACAAGTTAATATATTATATTAAGAGAGATATCTAAATAGTAAATAGTAAAAGTGATCCTTTTACCTTAGAATTTTTTTTATTTTACTTTTTAGCTTTTACTTTATGTCTTTTACTTTTCAGCACTTTTATTTTATGTCTTTTACTTTTAAGTTTTTACTAGCCCTAGTTATGTGTTAGATATCTGGGGTTGTGATGAATTCTAATATCACTGGTTTATAAAGGATTATTTTATAGTTTGGGTAATTTAAAGGTTTACTTATTAAGTCTTAAGCTTAATGCTTCTTGTTGTCTGATCACCAATAAGATTGATCTGGTAAATCTAAAATGAACTAGACATAGGGATTTTAGGTTGCAGCATTAGACTTAATAGCCCACGATCTTCCTTGAGGATAGATAACCCTTTAATAGATTTCCTTACAGGATAGACATATATCTGGTCGGGGGGGTAGCCATAATTGGAACTCAAACTTAATGAATCCAAATAATTTGGTTGACATAGACATATGGTCCATTGGGTTAAACTAGGTATTTGTGTCTGACCATCAACAGAGGCTTTCGCATAATTTCATGTTCCAGGTTAGTAAACCGATTTATTAACAAACA
Source organism: Zanthoxylum bungeanum (assembly GCA_019454045.1). NCBI lineage: Eukaryota > Viridiplantae > Streptophyta > Magnoliopsida > Sapindales > Rutaceae > Zanthoxylum > Zanthoxylum bungeanum. Next base: position 12,798 of record SKCR01015953.1, read on the forward strand.
TAAATTAATCACTTCATCTTTTAATAAGATATTAGAAAGATTCACAACCCTAGATCTTGAGTCTTTTCCTTAGTATTTTCTTTTGTTTATTTTATTTATTTTAATTAAGGAAATGTACATTCAACCAATCAATCAAACAATCATTCTCTCCCTTTAATTAGATATTTGTAAATAAATAGATTCAACAATTAATAACAACAATAGGAATTAAGTCCTCGTGGGATCGATATTTTTATACTACTTGAACGATACGTACGCTTGCGTTATACGTGTGTTTACGCCGGTTAAGTTTTTGGCACCGTTGCCAGTGACTTATTTATCTTTTACTATTAGTTTAGGGGTTAGATACGTTATTTTTATCTAATTTCTTATTATTGTTATTTTCTTGTGTTTTAGGTTCTCAGCAGAACTACATGAGATGAACCGGAAGCTTTGAACTCCGACGCTTGACCCAGAAATTGAAAGAACCATTAGACAGTTGAGAAGGGAAAGGCGAGAAGGCCAATAAGCTTTGGTCAACATGGAAATTGAACCTTTGGAAGTTTGACCACCGATACCCATTCGAGACAGAACCATTCCGGTGGTCGACGGCTTCATTTCCTGTATTGTACTTCCTCATTTACCAGCAAATACGGGTAACATCAAAACATGCATCTAGATGATTCAGCAGTCAGTACAGTTTGGGGGAAATGCAACTGAAGATCCTAATTCCCACATCAGTAACTTCCTGGAAGTTTGCGGTACTTTCAATTACAACCGAGCAGCTGAAGAAGCAATGAGACTGCGAGTTTTTCCATATTCCCTGAAAGATAGAGCTAAAGCTTGGCTACATTCGTTACCAGCAGGTTCCATCACAACTTGGAACACTCTAGCCACCAAATTCCTTGCAAAGTACTTTCCACCAGCCAGAACTGCAAAATTGAGGAATGACATCATATCATTCATGCAACAAGATTCAGAATCCCTTTGCGAAGCTTGGGAAAGATTCAAAGATTTAATCCAGAAATGTCCTCATCATGAGATCGTAAAATGGCTACAAGTCCAAACCTTCCACAATGGACTTTCTGGAATAATGAGAACCACAATTGATGCTGCTGCTGGAGGAGCTTTAATGACAAAAGGAGAAGATCAAGCCTGAGATTTAATTGAAGAAATGGCCAACAACAACTCCTCGTGGCCAAAAGAAATGAGCATGATCCAAAGAATTGTAGGAATTATGAATTTGGAGCCAACACAGCACCGAATTCCAAGCTGGATGTGATTTGCAAAAATCTGGAAACTCTTAACATGAAAGTTAATGGTGGATCCACAAGTTCACCATTTGGAGGAATACCTCAGTCAGAATCTTACAACCAACAAGAAGAGACAGTGAACTATGTCAACAATTTCAACAGACAGGGGAACAATCCATATTCCAACACCTATAACCCAGGGTGGAGGAATCACCCCAATTTCGCTTGGAGCAACAATTCAGGGCAAAAGAACTACCACCACCGGTACTCCAACAACCAAATAAAAGCCATGGGCATGAAAAAGAACCAGGAATAATAGAAGTACTGGCCCATTTGAAGAAGCAAGAAGAAAAATACAATGCTTTAGCAACTATGGTTCAAAATCAAGTAGCATTGAATCAAAGCCATTCAGCCTCTATCAAAGCACTGGAGAATCAAATCGGACAACTGGCCAATGCTCAAAGTTACAGACCGCCAGGTAATCTTCCCAGCAACACAGAACTAAATCCAAGGAACCGAGGGAGGAGCAATGTCAAACCATTACCTTAAAAAGTGGTACTGAGATCAACAAAGTTGTTGGAATCAAAGCAACAATTGAGGAAGTTCCAAAAGATGCAAGTACCTCAGATGGAAGAAAAAGAAGCAAATGAAAAAGAAAAGATCACTCCACCTCCACATTTTCCTCAGCGTCTTCAGAAGAACAAACTGGACAAAAAGTTCTCTCGATTCTTGGAGGTGTTCAAAAAGCTGCACAACATTCCATTTGCAGGAGCGTTGGAAGAAATGCCCAGCTATGCCAAATTTATGAAAGACATTCTTTCACGAAAGCGGAGATTGGGAGATTATGAGACAGTAGCATTATCAGAAGAATACAGCGCCATCATTCAGAGAAAACTTCCTCCAAAGTTGAAAGATCCTGGCAGTTTCACTGTTCCTTGCACCATAGGAGAACATGACTTTGGTAAGGCTCTGTGTGATCTAGGTGCTAGTGTTAACTTGATGCCTTTTCTATTTTCAGGAAACTGCAGATTGGAGAAACAATGCCCACTTCAGTCTCACTACAACTTGCTGATAGAACGCTCGTATTTCCAAGAGGCGTAGTTGAGGATGTGCTGGTCAAGGTTGACAAATTCATTTTCCCAGCAGATTTTATTGTCCTTGATATGGAGGAAGACACAAACGTGCCAATCATCCTCGGGGAGACCATTCTTGGCTACAGATCGAACCATTATTGATGTACAAAAAGGAGAACTAACCATCAGGGTACAAGACCAAGAAGTAACATTCAATGTTTTCAAGGCCATGAATTTCCCAGATGATGAAAAGAAGGAGGAATGTTTCAGACTTGATGTGATACATAGTACCATTCAGAACTCTGATGAAAGACAAAGTTCTACTGACAAACTTAAAGCATGTCAATTACCTGTGGAGCCTGAAGATAAAGCGCACTGCGTACTGAAGAAGCCTATTCTTGCATACAAGCAACAGAAGAGAAAAAGTTCCACCAGCTCAACGAATTGGAGGAATTTCACAATACAACCTTTTGAGGATGCCAAATTGTACAAGGAAAAGGCAAGGAAAAGACATGATGAGAAGTTAGTGCGCATACAACTGGAACTAGGGCAGAAGGTATTGTTAAACAAATCAAGGGTGAAATTCTTCCCATGGAAGCTAAAATCACGGTGGTCAGGTCCATTTGTGATGACCAAGGTTTTACCAGACAAAGCCGTTGAGATACATGATCCTGACTCCAACAAAACTTTCAACGTTAAAAACAAGCATGTCAAGCACTACTGGGGAGAATCATTTGAGCGACAAAAAGAAAGTGTCACACTTTCAGATCCAGCTTAACATTTGAGAAGTCACGTCTAGCTGACGACTTTAAACTTAGCGCTCGCAATGAGGCAACCCATGTGATTTGTGTATATATTGTGATCTAGTGTGTTTTATTTTTGTGTGTTTAATTTTTACAGGTAAAGTCATTTCACGATGGAAGAAGTTCTCGCAAATCTTCGCAAGCAATTTCCTTCTCTCCCTCAAAAATCTCTGATGAAAGTCTACAAAGCTCGTTTGGAACGGATGAGGTTACTGATGATCAAATGTATTCCTACTGAAATTTGTTGGTTTATTGAAGCACAGGTTCGATTGGCAGGTGAGTCTTCTGACTCTTTTATTTAACATCTGCCTGGTTTAGGAAGGAGCACCTATACTAAAAAGAGAAGAGCCAAAAGAATGTGTGTTTGTTATAAATGTGCTCGTATGTTTTGTGATACTCGTTGTCGTTCTTTAGGAATGGTGTCTAATAACCGCGAAGATAAGATTAATTTCATTAGGGATGGCTTGAGTAAGGAGTCTTTGGATGATATACCTAAAACTCTTGAGACGTATCCCAGTGGATATGTGTATCACGAAATTCGTGTGTTATATGCACAATTTCAAAAAGAAAGACAACAGTTAAGTCTTGAGAATCTGACTCAAAAAGACCCTGTTTGCCAATTTATAAGAAAATTGGATGGGAAGCTTGTCCCTGACGCATTGACGTCAATCAAGCCGCTAATTTTCTTGTACATATTATATCTCTTTGACCTTTCCTGATAATTGTGATTTGTTTTGTTGTTTTCTTTTATTTTCTCCGACAAGATCCAGACCTTTTTTACTATCACGATTCATTATACTGTTAAACTAATAATTGTCATTTGGCAGGTACTAGTGCTATTATTTTACTCACCCTTTTCAGGAATTATAAATTTAACTCATCATTGTACTTTTGAAGACATCCAGAGTAAAACATGGAAGCCACTTCAAGAAGACGAATTGAAAACATCTGTGTGTTTTGCGGTACTAGTGTTGGTGTTAAACCACAATATGTAGCAGCAGTACAAGAATTGGGTCGAGTCTTAGCTGCAAGAATATGCACTTAGTATAGCGGTGGCAATCTTGGACTTATGGGGATCGTTTCAAAAGCCGTACAGGAAAGACACAGTCATGTCTTGGGAATCATCCCAAAACCCTTGGCGGAGGCAAATCTTATTGGATCATCAAACGGAGAGGAACTGATCGTGCCAGGTATGTCTGAACGATTGGTAGAAATGATTAACCGTGCTGATGCTTTTATTGCTTTGCCAGGTGGCTTGGGTACATTAGAGGAAATTTTTATAGTGCTATCTTGGGCAAACTTGAACATACACCAGAAACCAATGGGATGTTTAATGTTGATGGATTTTATGATTTTCTTTGTGTGTTTCTTGATGATGCCCGGAGAAATGGGTTCGTGTCAAAACCTATGAAAGAACTCCTCTATACTGCTAGAACTGCTCCGGATCTAATAGAACAACTCTTAGCCTATGAACCACAAGTTGACCCTATCCTTTCAAAGATAAATTGGTCCGAGGACGATCGTGGAAAGATGCGTCGGATTAATTTGGATCTTAACCTTTAGTTTTCTGTAGAATTTCAACTAACCAGGTACTATCTTCTAATTCTTCTTCTACTGTTTAAGACATTGGGGACGATGTCTCATTTAGGTTTGGGGGAGGTAATTAGTTGATCAGTACCTTGTTTTTAGTTTGTGTGTTGTTTTTATTTTTAGTCCAAAATTTTTCGAAAAATACAAAAAAATAAATTGAAAATTTTTCAAAAATTACAAAAATATTTTGTGTTTTTGTGTTTTTATTGATTAAAAAGGTGAAATTGGTAAGACATAGCTGAGTAAGGAGTTTTCACTCCTGAGATGTATCTCAAGCCATTTTTGAAACAAGTTAGTTTTATTTATTCATTTTAATTATTTAATTTGTAAATTCTCCATAAAACTGACTAAAATGGATCTTCATATGCTCAGTTAGCAGGTATTATCAACATGCATAGTAACATACGGACATGAGCTAAAATTGAAAAGTTTGTAATATTCAGTGCTCTAGTTTAATTGGAGGAAGCATCTCAAAAAGTGATGGAGTAAAAAAAAAAAATCTGAGATTCGAGTTATTAAGTCTGTAAGGGTGTTTTAACACCTAGTGCCCTAAAGCCAACTGGTTTGGGAGTCACTGGCTCAAAGCTCGCTACATGGATCAAAGATGCTGCAAAAATATATATATCTGAAGTCTGAGTAATTAAGTCCGTAGGGGTGTCTTAACACCTGGTGCCCTAAAGCCAACTGGTTTAGGAGCCATCGGCCCAGAGCTCGTTACATAGACAGAAGATATTGTATATAAATAAAAAAATATTTAAGAAAAAAATCAAAGAAAAAATCAAAAAAATGAGAAAAATTATTCCATTGCTGCAAAAAGGTGTGAATTCCGATAAAACTTTAGGAAAAAAATATTACTCTCTTATCAACTGCACTTATGACTGTTGTGGGCAAAAATGAGTTGTTTAATATTTTGTGCGCTGTGCCACGTGTCACCATCACAGCGAATCTGCTAACATGCACCATGCCACGTGTCATCATCCTATGGTGCCGACAGTCGCCATCGCTACATGTCGCCACATGTCACTCCACCTGTCATCCACGTCATCGTCCACATCATCAGTTGACTGAGTTAACATGCCACCTCACCGCCACATCATCATCAGCCAATCAGGAAGTGCCACGTGTCGCAATTCTATGGTGCCGACAGTCACTTTGCCACGTGTCACCACATCAGCGCCACGTCAGCATCAATCATTTAATTTCTTATCCGTATCTGACACGTGGCGGATAAGAATTTGAGTCAGCCAATCACGAGCCACCACGTGTCACAATAATTGAGCCCCAACAACCTTGCCACGTGTCACCTTATCCAGAATCTGCAGTGGACGAACCAGAACATGCCATGTCGACAAAACAAGCGTCGCGATGCGAGCTAAGCGTCGCGACGCGTGACCCTTACTGACGCCTATAAATAGAGCCCGAAATTATAGTTTCAGTTGTACCATTCTCTCACACTTCTTGGATGTAAAAATGGAGTTTCTCTCTCTAGTTTCTTTTAGTTTTTAGTTTTTAGTTTTGTAAATAATTTTAATTACGTTTTGTAATAATAGTAATTTATTTTCTTACTTTTTACAGTTTTTACTATTCACCATGAGGAGGTAACTTCCCTAGCTAGGGTGAAAGGTAATTCTTTTACTGTTATTATTTAGATTAATCTCCCTTAAAAATAATATATTAACTATTTAAAATATTGACTTAAAAAGGATACCGCCAGATTGGTCGGTTGGTAATTAAATTTTCTTACCGCCTATATGGCAGGTTTATTTTGGTTCCGCCTTTATGGCTGGTTGGACTTAATTTGACTTAATCAGGTTACCGCCTATATGGCTGGTTGGTAAAATAATCACAAGTTAATATATTATATTAAGAGAGATCTAAATAGTAAATAGTCAAAGTTGATCCTTTTACCTTAGCATTTTATTTTATTTTACTTTTTAGCTTTTACTTTATGTCTTTTACTTTTCAACACTTTTATTTTATGTCTTTTACTTTTAAGTTTTTACTAGCCCCAGTTATGTGTTAGATATCTGGGGTTGTGATGAATTCTAATATCACTGGTTTATAAGGATTATTTTATAGTTTGGGTAATTTAAAGGTTTACTTATTAAGTCTTAAGCTTAATGCTTCTTGTTGTCTGATCACCAATAGAGTGATCTGGTAAATCTAAAATGAACTAGACATAGGGATTTTAGGTTGCAGCCTTAGACTTAATAGCCCACGATCTTCCTTGAGGATAGATAACCCTTTAAATAGATTTCCTTACAGGATAGCCATAATTGGAACTCAAACTTAATGAATCCAGATAATTTGGTTGACATAGACATATGGTTCAATTGGGTTAAACTGGGTATTTGTGTCTGACTATCGACAGAGGCTTTCGCATAATTTCATGTTCCAGGTTAGTGACCGGCGTAAACACACACGTATAACGCAAGCGCACGTATCGTTCAAGTAGTATAAAAATATCGATCCCACGAGGACTTAATATCTAATCTATTAATTTTATGAGGTCAAATGATTACTAGTATCTAACAGGTTGATTGATTGATTTGAAATGGTGATGATTCTAAATTAAAAACAAGTAAATAAAATTGTCGAAAATAGGTTTAAGAAAATTCAATATTAAAAACTATCTAGGGTTGTGATTTATTCCAATATCATTTTAAAGATGAAGTGATTATCTTAAAGTTGGGTAATATATTGATTTATTAACCTGGAACACTAAATTATGTGTAAGCCTCTGTCGATGGTCAGACACAAATACCCAGTTTAACCCAATTGAACCATATGTCTATGTCAACCAAATTATCTGGATTCATTAAGTTTAAGTCCCAATTATGGCTAACCCCGCCCGACAGGTATATTCCTATCCTGTAAGGAAATCTATTAAATGGTTATCTATCCTCAAGGAAGATCGTGGGCTATTGAGTCTAAGGCTGAAACCTAAAATCCCTATGTCTAGTTCATTTTAGATTTACTAGATCAATTTTATTAATGGCCAATTAATGAAAAAGCATTAAGTTTAAGACTCAATAAATAAATCTTTATATTACCCAAGCTATAATCTAACCCTTATAAAACGGTGATATTGGATTTCATCACAACCCCAGATAACTAATTTAGTTACAACATATAACTAGAGCTAGTAAAAACTTGAAAATAAAAGACATAAAGTAAAAATGCGGTAAAGTAAATACTGAAAAGTAAATTACAATAAAATAAAATGCTAA